>SNQJ01S0051358.1:120697-135996 GCA_010110895.2 Picea sitchensis
TTTTTCAGTTCTGTACATCATTTACAATTGAGCACCAACTCAATGTGAGGCTGCTACCTCTATTTTACAAGCTGCAACTTGTTTGAGAGCTCCAACTCTCTAGTTTCTCTAGCACCCAATAGAAGGAAGCACCAACTCCCTGAATATTCCAGCATCAACTGGATGGAAGCACCAACTTCCAGTTACACAGGCTCCAACCTGTATAACAGAGAACACTTGTTCTCCCTAGCACCACCCTGCCACCCTTGTTTCTCTGGCTGCAACCAGATGGAAGCAAAAATTTCCTGTGTTCAAGATTCCACTTGAACCTCTGAGGACAACAGTCCTCCCAAGCACCTCCCAGCCACCCTTAAAATATCAAATAATGAATACACAGACAACTAGACAGATAAATCAATTCTTACCAATCTTTCTCTGTATTTGATCTTCAACAAACTGTTCTGCAATTCTTTCCTTCTTCTGTTTGTTTAGCAGGTCTGCTCTGCATCAACTTTTTATGTCATTCTTCTCTGCTTTTGCTCTGTTTGTCATTCTGCTCTGCTTTTGCTCTGCATTTCATCTCCCTCTTCTTATTTGCTCCAATTCATACTATCCTCTGCTCCTTTTCTTTTTCTTACTCTTTATTCATTTTCACTTTAGAACCACCAACTCGCACAATCTGTCTCCTCTTCTTTTATGTATACCTTCCTGACGGTTGTACTTTGCCTACCCTCAGCTGAAACACGAACACTTGTCCTAGCAATTGAAACGCTAACCGATTCGTCATCATCTTAACAGATTCATAACTGAAGTGTTAATGTGTGAGAAAGAACAATAACCCTCCGATTACAGTCAAGTTATATCTACACCATTGGATGACGTTTATTATTCTTTCCTTTTTAAATCGAGTTTCAGCATTCCTCATGTTCAATGTTCTTTTCACTTATAAATCCCAATACACAAAATTCCATAAGGCGGTCAAATCAACAATCCATATCATAATCAGATATGACGGTTCAGATTGAATCGGGAATTTACTCATCGCGAAATCGACACTCTTGGCGATCAGAGTTTTTGTCACTTACAAATCCTGATTCTCGAAACTCCACGAAGAAGTCAGATCCACGGTCCAGATCACTTCTTTATCCAACGGTTGTGATTAAATCGCGATTTCGCATATCGCAATATCGACATTATGTTTTTTGCCTTTCAAAGTCCCGAATTGCGACACTCCGATGTGGAGTTTGATCAACGGTCCATATCTCATATTGATTTGACGACTGCGATTAAATCGCGAAATCGCATATCGCGATTTCAGATTTCTTCATGTCAAAAGATTTTGGCATTTCAAATTCCCGATCCCCGATTGCCGATCCGCCCTTTGATCAACGGTCCTGATCATTTCTGGATCTGACGGTCCAGATTCATTCGCGATTTCGCATATCGTGAAATCAGGATTCTACCTGCATTGTGTTCTTGCCCTTTTGAATTCGCGATCCCCGAAACTCCGATACGAGCTGTGATCAAATCACGAAATCGCATATCGTGATTTCGGGGTTTTCGTTGTCGGGTGAATTGTACATTTCAAAGTCCCGATCCCCGATTCCGATGAATCCACCTGTCGAGCTGTGCTCGATCGCTGTCACGCTTATCTCCCTCGCATCTTCTGCAGATCTAACAGCTGACGGGTGTCTGCTTCCGATCTGACGACTCAGATCCTCTCTCCGACAACCGGATTCATTTTGGATTCAACGGTTATGACTGAACCGTGATCTTGTTGCAATCTGTCTGATACAAACCCATCAATGACAACAATCATTCGTTGTCTGCAAATTTTCCATCAATGACAACAACTCTCAACACGCATTCGTTGCTTGCTCAATATTTGCCAACACATCCCTCATTTCAAAATCAATTGTGGGCGATATTGTACTTTGGTTATTTAAACAGATGTTTTCTTGCTCGACTTATTTTTTATGTTCAACGTACTCATATTCCATCTACAAACATAGAAATAAAGTGTAATAAGTAAATCTACATCTATAATATAGAAGAATATACATGATTGCATAAATAAAAAAAAATGTACCATAGAAACGAGTGATTCATAAACCATACACATGCTTTCGAATCTTTGCCTCATGTCATGTAATAAAAGATACTTTGTTGGCTCCTCTCCATACTTTGTTTCCTACAAGTTTAATAGTCCATGACAAAGCATAGTCGATATGATTAATGTAAAGGTTTCTTATTGTCTCATTAATTATAAAAGAAAGGAAGTTAAACAACATAACTACTTACAAATTGTTCAATTAAACCTTGATACTTCAACATATACTTACAACTCATAGTTAACCCAATGTTGTTCAATTTTTTGATTGACTTTTCTTTGTATGTTAGCACCTATTAGAAGACATCCATGGACTAGTGTAAATTAATTATTTAAATATAATTATCACAACAAATATGAAAACGTAAGTACTCACAAACTTTGCGATCAACCCTTTTCTTCCTTGTCGCCTTGTCTTATGTGTTGATTGGGTTCCATTTTATTTTATTTTCTGCAACAAAAAAATTGAAAATTAGTATTTAATATGATAAATAAATTTGATGTACATAAAAGAATAAATAAATGATCACATACCTCAAATGCACCTTGTTGGTGGGATGCATTCTTCTGTGATGCAATTATGTTCATTTCTTTTACCATCTCCCTGTACGCTTTTTTGGACATTCCTACCGGCATGTATTAGATTTCCCCTCATTTATCATTTGGAATTTTTATAATCTTCTTGAAAAACGAAAAAGCACAATAAATGTTTTTGAAATGGATATGAAAGTAAATATAACAAAACAAATTAATTTGGTAAGTATTCGAACATGTTTAGTAATAATACCTTTTATATGATTCTTTTTTGTTATTGTAAGTTTTTTCTATTGGAAATATCACGGATCTCATTGACCATGGCTCTGAAAATGCTTCTTCTAGTGTACATATAACTTGACTTTTGGAGTCAATGGATTGATTTTTGTATTGTAAGTGGAAATTATGTCTATACGTTCTTTCCACTATATCCCTCAAAACTCTGTAAAACAATTTTCCCCTCTCATTAACTTCAAGCACCACTCCAGATGAACTAATGACCAAGTTGTCATCATCATTTAAATAATTATGAAGTTTTGTGTTCTTAGGACGAGATTCCATTATCTCACTCTTGGTCACTGCATAACATTAAAAAAATGTGAAATCGAGTGTTTAAAACTTGTTAGCAATTAATGTTAAGAATATCATTTTTAGTAAAAGGGAAAAGAAAAATTTAATGTTGATTACCTTTTGATCAACCTGTTTCCTATATTTTCAACATTTCCATAAATCTTTTATTCTCTTTTGCACTTAGATTGTGAACAATCTTATCAAGTTTCTTCAATTTGTTTCTCTACATGACACACATTAACCAATACACATCATTACTTTAAACTTACAAATATTTCAAATATATTAATTTTTTAATAAAACTTAAAGAACTTGCCACCCTCTCTTCTTGGGATGAGATACCATTGCACTCATTGCATTATGATGTTTTGTTTGAACTTCTATCAACCATCTTGTATAAAAAAAAATCAAGAATCATCAGAAATAGAAATTATGAAATTTTTATACAATATAGTATTTCGGTGCGCATCATTAAACATAATGCACATGGGCGTCAAACACATATGTGCATCGTTTCGTATAATTATTCATTGTGCACCGCTAACCCATACACATATGATACCAAAATCAATACTATTTATTTTTTCAACCAATTGATGTTTTTCATAGATATATACCCCCCAGTGTGTGTTTCTATAATGTGAGCATCGAGTTGCTACCTCTGTACAATGTGCTCCGAGGCAATTTTCCTCTATAGTACACACTGTGTATTGAGGAAACGTGTTTTGAAAAAATCGTTGACAATGACAGGGTTGACAAGGTTTAGGATCCGATGTAATGAGTGTTACCATTGCAACGGATACCAAACGATCCATATGCAACTAAATAAACCCTATAAAAATCTATTTCTTAAAAAAATATGGGAATAAAGAAAACAAGAAAGCTATGACTTCCAACACCAAAGGTAACTATGAAACCCTTTTATTTTTTTAACATGCATTGAAAATAGTTTGAATCAAATAGGGAAAGATTGAAATGATCAGTAGAATGAAATCACATGCCTGAAACTTTTTCTCTACATATTTGTATGTGCCCTACAGATCCCTTCCAAATTTGTCTCTTAAAAAAAATCCACCCACTCAAAAGTCTTTCGTGGTAAATCTCTCTTCCACAAATATTCCCTATAAATTATTCCAAATAAATGAAATAATGAATAATGTTTTAATTTATAAACAAACACGATTTGAAAAATCAAATTCCCTCTCTTTTTTCACTGCGTTTTTTCAGTTTGTATGTAAAAACACTTATTAAACTTATATTTAAAAAAATTAATTTGTTGTCAAATCGGTGCACCACACCAACTAGTGCGCATATATGTAAAAACACACCAATACCAATTTTATCTACAAAATAGAAATGTAAACCTCCGCTATTAAAATTTATAGATATTTTCCTTTGTCGAGGTTCTAATGGATGTAATGGTTCGATGTGTTTCATAGTGTAGTGCACTGATGCATTCTATATATACAAATGCATCGATGTGTTAGAAAATAAATAAAAGCACCGATAACTTTTAATATCAAATTCATGCATGCATTGATGATAGTTTTGGCTCAAATGAAGGAAAAATAAGATTATAATATCAAGTGGTCAATACTTCATATTCCAACTCATTCCATATCGTTGCAAGTTTGTCAACTTCTCTCACGCCATTTGAAATAAGTCCATATTTTATTTATAATTCATTTATATGATTGAATTTATGTCATTTATGCACGTGCATTTGAATAATTGTTCATTGAATTTTATAGGATCATTAATCAGGATTGAGTTTGGATTGACAAGATATTCCACCAGTGCAAAAATGTCGCAAGCTCTTATCAGGAGAAAGATACAGCGGGAAAATGTTTGATGAAAATGAACAAACCTGCCAATTGTATCATGCCATCTTTTAGTAACTTGCACCTTGGGTCAATGGTATTACATCGTGAATTGGATCTCTTTTATGACACACCAGTGGTATGTGATTTTTAAAAATGTAAAGGGTTGAAGAAGAACCCTTGACTTGTCACATTGTCTCATTATATTAATGATCGACTACCCAAACTTGATGGTCTAATACCTCCCACTGTGGTCAATAATCCAATAGGTGATATAGAAAAGACACATAGGAACACTTCCACATACTCCTTTTTTGAAAAGTCAGAAGCAAGATCAACTACATTTTGTCCTAAATTGGCCAACTCATCTCCTTTTGTTGAGTCAACAAAGATTTCTTATAATAATACAAAGTAAATACAAAACCTGTTACAATTGAGCTTTGTGTGGTGTTTGGCCGTCGTCCATGCCTATGCTCGATGTTGGAACCAAATTCAGTTTTTGTGGTAATAGTTATATGATTGCCAAGTCTAAAATAGATGTTGAAATCTTGGGTTGTTTATCCTTTCACATGTATTCGTTCCTCCCAAACAATCAATGTAACTTATGCCATTTTGTGGTCCTCTTTATAGTCAGCCATTTTACTTGAATATTTTCAAATACAAACATAGAATTTTCATGTATAATATGTGCATGAATGGTTATGCTTTTGGAAACTTTAACAGGAAAAACCCATTATATATCGATAATCGTCCACGAACTCATGGGAACATCACAGGGTTCATAAATAGTTGCAAGGCCTCATTATTTAGTGGAAAATTTCCTTTAAGAAAAACTCCAATGATAAAGAGTTTTTTATGAAAATGAAGACATCCTGATTTGTTGTTGTGCATACAATACGTAGTTTGTCTCCTGGTGACGATTTGTTAATAAACTATAACTTTCATAGACCACCAATCGCTCGTAAAAAATTCCTATCATTGGGTCTACCTTTAGACATCCCCTTGGGGTGTAAGAAAACGATGTTTGAGTAATTGTATTTTTGGATTTTCAATGGAACTAATGTAAATGAATTGCTTTATTTGACATTTGTTTTATAAAGTAATTGGTTGCATGTTACGATCATTACATCAAAGATGGGGACTAAGCTCCCTATAACTTCTACACATGGATTTTTGTTTATTTTATTTATTGAGTTTGCTTAATATTTTTTGTATTTTTAAATATTAATATAAAGCTAATTTAATTTAATATTCTTTTATTCTTAACAAATTCATTTATTTCTTCACTAACGAAATCAAATACTTACATTTCCTTATGAGGAGATTCATAATTAGAAAAATCGATAATAACACCTATATTTCACTTGGGGGCCAAATATCCCATTTAGATGGGTCATGTGGTGGTTTTCTAGCCTTGTTCATGGCCCATGAGCCATAGAAGCTTCATTTAGAACATATTCCCACATTGTCTTTCTTTTGCAATGGCCAATTCTCTGATACCCACCCATCACGTGAAAAACCTCCAAAGAGTGCCTAAGAGATTCATTTAGGATCCCAAGTCCTTTGAATTCCTACCCATACCATGATAAAGTCCCCCAAATCATCCCTTGAGTTAAAAAATCCTAATGGCACTCATCTCCCACTTAGAGGCCCAAAATCCTATTTATAACGCTTAAGTGGTGGTTCAAGGCCTTGTTCCTAACCCATCAGACTTAGAAGGTTCACATAGGGCATAATATCCTTGTTTTCCTCACTGGAGCATGGTTAAGGGCTTGAGATCCATACCTGTTGTACAAAACCTTCATGATGACACTAGTATCCCACTCAAAGACCATATATTCATTCTATAGGGCGTATATGGCAATTCAAGGTTTCATTAGGGAGTAAAAATTTCATAGAGAAGCATTTTTAAGGGAGTAATCCCATTATTAGATGTGGCATTTAATTTAAAATGGTTTCATAACAAATTACAACCTTCAAAAGTGTATCCTATTTGTCAAAAGATTATATTTTTATTCTTTTAAAAAACAAAAAAAAACATCTTTATAGACACACCAAAAGTGTATAACAACAAAGTTGTAGATCACTTCAAGATCTTTGCAATTATCTAAAGAGAAAAAAAAATGGATGTTGAGAAAAAAAAGTTGTGAGAAAATTTCAAATATTTTTTTTCATGTCAAAAGATTTATTTTTATATTATTTTGAAAACAAGAAAATACATATTAAGAAACATAGAAACATAATAACAAAAAAATTGTATATTTTTTCAATGGATCTTTCCAAGTATGTAAATAATGCCAAAAATGGATGTTGGGATAAAATATTATAGACAAATTAATAAATTAGTCTTGATACATTTTAGGGGTGGAAATTTCTTATATAATTTATATATTTTTATGTTAAAAATAATGTGTTACCATTATTAATACATGCACATTTATAAAGTGCACGCATGTTAATCTTTAATTCTTGTTTGACAAACTTCATATTAGTCTTCATGGTAGTTCAAAAGGTATTAAGGGTATTTTAAAAGGAACACACGAACATTTTGAATAACATGTACATTTCATGCGAGAGCATGTTCCCAAATTTCCAGTTGCCAAGTTTTTAACAGTCAACTTCATGCAGGATCCCTTTTGTTTGTTCCATAAACCACTTCATGATGTTTTCATAAGTTAAAATTGACTATTGCAAGGTAACAAAACAAAGGTTTCAACATGATTGTTCGAGAAGGAATGCCAACATCGTATGGCATGGAAGATTGTTTTAGAGATCACGAGCCATGCATAGGATCCCAAACAACCCTACATGCCATCTAAAGGGAATATTTGGTGATTGGGTATAATAATAGTGATGATATAAAAAAAAAGTATCCATAAAAGGGTATTAGGGACCCTAGACATGGCATGAGGAGGAACACCAATATAGGGCCTAAAATATGATTTAATGTCTCATGGGCCCTAGAAATGGTCCCAAACCCACATAGGCCCTATAAAGGGAACATGTATCCCATGGATATGATATGTGCACCATTATGAGTTTTTCCACATCAATGATGAGTTTGAAGGCCTTAGTCATGGTTGGAGGATAAAAACAAATGTCTTAGGGCATGAAGCAAGATTTTAGAATTCATGGGCCATCATGCAATGGGTTTGAAACCATCACAGAGGACATGTATAATGAACCTTATCCATTATAAGCCTTGCACACTAGGGATTGTATTAAGGCCTAATATGGACCACATGTGAAAAATAATGTATTTTCCCTTAAATGATGCTTTAGGGATTATTCATGATGCAAAGGGCCCTATAATATCAAATAGATTCACGAATATGGAAAACACCACTTAGTTAAGGATCTCTTAGGTTTAATTATGGAGGATAACTGATAGTAATATGTTAGTTATTTGATAAGACATATCTATTAATAATATGATTTTCATTACATGATTACAAAAAACATGAGAATGGATATTAGTAATTGTAGAATTTATATAGAACACTAATGTCATAGGATGCATGCACATTATGTAATATCATATCATATGTAATATAATGTTATAGGATGCATGCGCATTATGTAATATCATATCATTAGGAGGGAAACTATCATATGTCCATGCTTTCTAATGAGTTTATGTCAAATTTTATTTTGTCCTAAAAATCATGGTGGTGGTTGGGACTGCAAAACCAATTAATTAAATTCATCATTTCAAAATCATTTGTCATTATGTTTCATTTTGACAATATTTTTAAATAGTTTACATATTCATCTTTGATGAAATTGCATGCATTTATAAATATATTTTAATGGATTCAAAATATATATTTTTATATAAATGTTATTATTTGATGAATTACATGCATTTATAGATATTTTTTTTTTTTTTTTTTTTATTTATAGATATATTTTTATTAATTCCACATATATATATATATATATATATATATATATATATATATATATATATATATATATATATATATATATATATATATATATATATTATAAAATATCATTGTTTCCTATTATTTTAATATATTTTTCGTGTAACATGTATTGTCATGAATTTTAAAATACATATCATATATTTTATGAATATTTTTGTGTAACATGTATCATAATTTTAAAATACATATCTATGTTTTTGCAATAAAATTTTAACACCCATTTTAAAAAAAATGGCATTTTCACCTACCTAAAAAAAAACATGTTGATTATATTAAGAAAAAACAAGAGCATCCCAATATGGAAGATATTTGTACCATCACTACTCATAAATATAACAATTATAAATGTAATTATGAACAATTATTATAATGTTATCAATAAAATAAATGAGAAAATAACATTTCATAAAAGTAATTTTTCTTTGTAAAAATGTTTAATCAACATATTGTATCTTGTTGGAAATTAAACAATTCACCTTGAAGAAGAATTCAACATTATATTCCATTAATAGTTATACGTTTTCACAATTACAATCCAAAGTAAGCGAATTCATAAAACTAAAGTTAAACATTATATGGAAAGTCTAAATTCTAATGAGTGATACATCTTAAATTTAAATCATTAGTGCACTTATAATACATTTTATAAATCAAATAAGAACACCAACATGTTATGAAAAAAACACAATATACATGTGTGTTATACTGTTTATAGCACACCAGTATGATTGGAAGCGTACCAGTGTGACTGTTGCGTAAAAATGCATCGAGAAACAATTTAATTGACAAAACAAGTATGCAAACTTCCACGATTAAAGTTTTGTAGATGGTGTGCTTTGTAGAGGCAATCACCCTTTAATGCCTCTCATAATTTAGTGCATGGACTCGCTCCTATGTCACTTCCTCGGTGCTCTTCCCCACATCTCATCCTCCGTGAGCCGCTTGACTTTCTCCAAGACATTGTCTCTGTCATTCCTGTAACCATAATATGAACTGGCATCAATTTGTTTGTAAATCACATACCTATACCTCATCTTCTTCGCCACGAGGGGACTTATCGGATAACACTTTTAGGATGGGGAGGAATTTTGTAGCCCCAAAGTATCTGTAAATGGAGCCCTTTCCTGTGGCGACTGACACATCAAATTCATTCATTTCCAAGTCTGTCATATTGGCCTCTACTTTGACATAATTTGGACTATCAAGCTCTATGATTGAAGCTTCCTAATGCCCATTTTCCCTGTTCAATAAGAAAGGACCCTGGTGGATGTATTCATTATAACATTGTGTCAACTTCATGAATGACCTAAGCTCCATATTGTATATTTAATAGAATTTAAGAAGTACATTTGGAAAAACAACCGATGATCCATAAGCTTTGTCAGCATTCCTTATCACTTAATTTTAAGAATTTCCTTGGCCTCGATTTTCTCCTCCATGAGATCCTCACTAAGAATCTCATCATGTTTCTTCTTCTCCACAACCATGTGCTAAGTCGCTTTCTCATCTAGAAGGGGGACATGGGCACAAACTATCACTCTCTTTGCTATTGGATCAACTTAATGGAAATGACCACATCCTCTCATTTATTCCACCACATCCTCATCTTCCTCAAATAGGATCAACTTAATGGAAATGACCTCCCCGATATTGATCATCAACCTATCCTCCCTCTAGATAGACTCGATCCTCTACCACTCCCTTATCACTCTATCCTGCATCTCCTCCTATGTGGGTTGCTCGACTTTATCGAAGATACCATTCTCATAATCCTTGTCGCCATAATAACAAGCATCATTTTTCTTGTAAATCGCATACATAGACCTCCTCGTATTCACCTCGAGGGGCTTATCGAATAGTTCTTTGGCACTAGGGAGGAATTTTCCAGCCGCACTTGTACAATTGGTTGTTGTAAGATTGTAACATGCCATCGTCCAATGATTAATTGTACAAGTGTGACTGGGAAATTCCTCCCTGATGTCAAAGATATATTTGATGGTCCCCCCCAAGGTGAAGAAGAGGAATTATAGCTATACGATTTACAATCAAATTGACGCATTTTATTATGGTGACATGGATGAAGAGAACAATATCTTGGAGAAAGTTGAGCAACCTGTGAAGGAGGAGATGTGGGCCAAATTGATGAGGGACTGGTAGAGGATCGAGTCTATCTAGAGGGAGGCCAAGTTGACGATCAAGAGTGGGGAGTTTGTTTCCATTAAGCCAATCCTATTCAAGAAAGATGAGGATGTGTTGGAAGAAATAGGAGAGAAAGACAATGGAAACCAACAACAAAGAGAGAGAGAGTTTATTTCCCATGTTCCCCTTCTGGATGAGAAAGCGATCAAGGGAATGGTTGTGGAGAAGAAGAAACATGACGAGTTTCTTAGTAATTACATGTGTGAGGATCTCATGAAGGAGTAAGTCGAGGCCAAGGAAATGCTAATTAATATTTAGCGATAAGACATGCTAACAAAGCTTATGGATCATTGATTTTTTTTTCCAAATGTGCTTCTTAACTTATATTAAATATACAATGTGGAGCTTAGGTCAGTATTAAGGTTGACATGGTGTTCTAATTAACACATCCACCAGGGTCCTTTCTTGTTGAATAGGGAAAAGGGGCACTGTGAAGCTCTGATCGTAGAGCTTGGTAGTCCTAAATATACCAAAGTAGGGGCCAAGATGACGAACTCGGAAGGGAATGAAGTTGATGTGTCTGATGCCAATGTAAAGGGCCCCAATTACAAATACTTTGGGGATATGAAATTCCTCCCCATCCTCAAATATCTATTCAATAAGCTCCCTCGAGGAGAAAAAGAGCAATTGTAGGTATGCAAACTACTTTAGAAAATTGACGCCATTTTAGTTCTGGCTACATGAATGCTTAGGACAGTATCTTGGAGAAAGTCGAGCGACCCATGAAGGAGGAGATGTGAGGCAGAGCACTAAGGAAGTGGAAAATGATTGAGTCCATGCGCTAAATTATGAGAAACATCAAAAAGTGACCTCTGTTTTTGTCTCTGCAAATCAAAACCTCCACAAAATTTAACTATGGAGGTTTGCATATGTAGTTTGTGAATTAAATTGTTTTTCTTATAGCTACTACTATTACTGGGCTCAACATCGTCGTCATATTTGATTCACATAAAATACTTTTTAGGCACATATATATAGATAAAACGAATTTAAAATATAAAACACAAACATATATAACTAATTTGTATTTATCAAAAACTAAAATTAGTTTGTGATTGCAAACAAAAAGTGAAAAATTAATCGGTGCTACTAACAACTTCATACGCACCGCTACTGATGCTCCATATTAGACATAAGGCATTGAATGAAGGTGTGTTAAATAAAATTCATTGGTGTGTCATTGTTAGTCGAGAATTGATATTTATAGTAGTGCATTGTGATATATAGCACATCGGTTAAGGGTTGTCATACAAAATGACCCGCGATGCCATTTCACATATGAACTATGTAACTCGGGGCGATTGGTTCTATGAAGCGCACCACTATAGTAGAATTTGTTAATGATAAACCAAGCGGTGCGATTGGTTATATTAAACACATCGACACTCTATGTTCTTTCGAGCACCATACCCTTTTTAATGATAATATTTAAAATATTTTTCCCACTGCAACTCACTTAACCACATCGGTGTGTTTTGGTGAACGTAACACACCGACGCTCCATTTAAGATTTGTATGCATTGATATTGGTGCATTTGTATTATAACACATTGGTAATGGGGCATCCCATAAAACAAACCACTATGGTAAATTGTTATGTATTTTTTCTCGTTGTTTGTAGTACACATCACCGATGAGTTGTATTTATTTGATGCACCACGAAGTAATTTTTTTTTTTCAAAAATTGGGCTGTGTGTTATATTAATAGAATGCACCAGTGTGTTTATGTCAATTGGCGCAATTCCTAGCATCTTAGTGATGCTTACCATAAGACGCATTGTGCTGATAATTTTTTAAAATTCGACACATTACCATGATCTTTACATCACCGGTGCTTTGTTTGGATCCAAACACATTGACAAATTAAATTTTTTTATATCAACTTAAGCAGTTTGATGTGTTAATATAAATGCATTGGTGCTACCTTGTTATTGGAGCATCGATGTTTTGTTTAACAATGTGTTATGTTGTTGAGAGCACCAATTATAGGTCGTCCATTGAAATGCCCCACATAATCGGTGCATTTGATTAACATAAATACATTGTCGAACCAATATTTATGAAATGTAAACATTGTTGTGCACTTTCGTTGATTGACAGCACCGGTGTGATATAGTTTCCAGAGCATGAACATGATTTTTAGTGGTGCATCATCTATTATAATGCATCGGTGCGGTTTGTGGCACTATGGGCATTGCTTCATTATATTGATTTATTCTAAATTAAGCGGTGTGATGTGTTACTATGAATGTATCAGTGCTATCATGTTATTGAAGCACCGCCGTTTTTTTTAACGGTGCTTTGTGAAGCATATAGCACCAGAGATGGGGCGTTAAATAAAATTCCCTACAATTCCAAATAAACCAATATCTATTCTAGTTCGGTTCCATTAATGGAAGTAGCACATTTGTTTAAAATGGTTGCACTGCTCAATTAAATTTTATGTGTCAAAGTTTTTAGTAGTGCGCGTGGTTAAATGGAACACACATGTGTTTTTATGTTCAGAAAGCATCGATATGTTATTTACTCAGCGTTGTATTTTATAATGCACTGGATGTGAGTCATTTAAACGAAATCACCAGTTAAGGTAAAACTTTGATGCACCGACGACGATGCTTACTATGAAGTTAGCATATGATGGACCACTTTGGGGCGAGCCGAATCAAAAAAACACATCACATGGAGTCAGATTTGTTTTTGAAAAAAGTCTCAAATTTCAAGCTAAATTCAAATTTTAAACTGATGAAAATGCAAATGGGAAGGTAATAAACAAATTTCCTGGACTCTTATGTCCCAAGGAGGCATGGTTCCACCTTTGAGAGGTGTTGGACACATGAAATAGGATAAACGTGAAGTTCATTTATTATTGATATGATGCATGTATAAATACATTTATGTGACCCTTGGATTCATTTTCCAAGAGGTCTCTTGGACTTCCTAAAATGGTTATATCTTGTGATGTTTTATAATCCTTCTACGAGTAACTCTAAATGAATTATGTTTCCAACATTCCCCCCCTTAATCCGAAGGAGTGTATATCAGTCCAAGAAGAAAGCTTAAGTATTGAAGTGTGTAGTTGTTGATGGCTGAATGTGCTCTTTGAATTTGGTGGTTTTGGGATGACCACAAATCAAATGGATAGCAAAAGATAATGTCTTCTACTAAATGGTGGTGGTGGTTTAAGGAAGACCACAAACCAATCCGGTGGTTTAAGGATGACCACAAACTCTAGAACTTGGCTCTAGGCTCAATGGTTCCTGAAAAATTTCTTAAGTTAGCTAGAAGCTAAAGTTGATGCCTTATGATAATTGTAAGTTCTCTCAAATGGTGGATTAAATATGACCATAAAATATTTTCTAGCAGAATTTGAAAGTCTTCTACTAAGTGGTGGTTTAAGGAAAACCACAAACCAATATGGTGGTTTTGGGTGACCAAAAATCGAATCACGTTTTCTTGTCATGCTTGCTTATTACTGCTCGATTGATGAGACTTGAAAACTTGAAGCTTGACTATAAATCACTGATATTGTTCCCCCCTGTTAGGTACAAGGTGAGAATATGTAAATCCTTTCATTGCAAGATGTGTCAATACTCGAGAGTGAATTATAGGGTATGACTGGGATATATTATTGGTTGTTGATGACCATCACCAAGAATTCATCCACCCATAATTGTTCTTTAATATTGCATATTTCTAGTGTTTGGAATATTTTTTTGAATGATGATTGTGTTGTCCACAATGCTTACAAGGATGAATATCAAAACACTAATCTTCCATATGGCCAACTCATTGACAATGTTGGCATTTTGGAATCTGATACGGAACAATTTATGGTCATCTTTAAACCAACATTCAAGAGAATTTCCAATTAGCAGAAGACATCAACTTAAGCTTCTAGATAACTTAGGAAATGTTCTAGGAACCATTGAGCCTAGAGATAAGTTCTAGAGTTTGCAGTCATCCTTAAACCACCATAATGGTTTGTGGTCATCCTTAAACCACCATATTGGTTTGTAGTATTCCTTAAACCACCACCACCATTTAGTATAAGACATCAACTTATTCTATCCATTCGGTTTGTGGTCATCCCAAAACCACCATATTCAGAGAGCACATTCAGCCATCAACAACTATACA
>SNQJ01S0051358.1:136185-155579 GCA_010110895.2 Picea sitchensis
ATATGAATAATAAATGACCTTCAGGTTTATCCTATTTTGTGTGTCCAACATATCTTATTGATTTTGGGTGTTT
Source organism: Picea sitchensis (assembly GCA_010110895.2). Lineage (NCBI taxonomy): Eukaryota > Viridiplantae > Streptophyta > Pinopsida > Pinales > Pinaceae > Picea > Picea sitchensis. Next base: position 136,259 of record SNQJ01S0051358.1, read on the forward strand.
GGAACAACTGTATGAATGATGATTGTGTTGTCCACAATGATTACAAGGCTAAATATAAAAACAATAATATTCCATATGGCCAACTCATTGATAATGTTGGAATTTCAAAATTTTCTCTTGAACTGGAGAAGGTGAATATGAATTCTCTTAAAGCAATCCAACACTCAGGAACTACATCGGTTTGGTGTAATCTAGAATATGAAAGGTGAATTCCTTTTCATATTCGATACTGGTTCTATGCTTATTGTTCTTGATTTCTTCCTAAGGTTAGATGATTGGTTTCGAAAGAGAGGGTTGAACTTCATCTATACTTGAATTTGAAGCTTTCTCACTGAGTTTATCTTGCGTTGGTTGTTGGTTTGAAAAAGCATCATCATATTCATCATCTTTGAAAAGATGGTTATGAACAAGGACTAGTTTAGAATGTTTTCAAAGATTCTTTCCCTCAAGTGAATTGTAAAAAGTCGAGTTGGATTTTGCAGCAGTGTTGCTTTAGCTTGTGTAACTTACAAGTATGTTACAACAGATTGCAAAATTGTTTTGTTAGTGGTGATTATATTGTCCACATAAGAGAGGATTAGACCATTCAATAACTCTAAAATTTACTCAACTCGAGCCATTTTAAAGAAATAATTAGACGTCATAGATTCCTTACAAATCCACCTAGAATTTACAATGCAAACTCAACAAATGAGGTTGTCGACGTCTACCAAAAATGCACCCATTTACAATGTAATTGAACTTAACTTCACAAATAAACTTACAATACTATTTGCTAGTTACCTTGATTTTGGTGAATGTGTTGTCGATGCGCTTTGATTCTATTGGTTTCAACATTGATCAGGGAAGCATTGTTTGATTAGAAATATGTCATGACCATGACAAGAAACCAGAAACAACAAATACACTTGCATCAAAGTATGACACTATATTTAGCATTGAAGTGCATAAGCACTCAACCTCTCTCTTTTACCACCCATGTGTTGAGATATAGTATCAATAGGGAAAATTCAGTGTGAAATCAACTAATGAATGATGATTCCACCTAAAAAATTCCTGTCCATCAGGGAAATATTGCAAGTGGCAACTTGGATCATGAAGTTCGCCTTTGAAATGAAAATAGAATGCAATCTCTTGGTTCACAAAAAAATTACTTGTGTTCGCAGATCATATATAATCTCCATAAAATTATCAATGTGCTTGGAAGAACTTTGAACTTCATGTAAGTATATTGAATCAAATATCTATTAGCTCATAGTCTTTTAAATGCAATGTTCGTAAAAGGTCTATCTAGTTTTTTTTCTCGCCATAAAAATTATTTTTTCTAGAAAAATATTTCGATATTTTTTTAACCAAACGTTCTTTTCCAGGAGGACTGAGGGATCTCATCTTGATTTCAGTCATTGACCAAATAAAATTTCCATACTTGATTATAAGGCTTGGATACATTTTCTGGGAGAAATTTTTTATGAGGAGCGTATGTATTGGCTACTTGTTGCAATGCAGTCTTCTCCTACTGGAAGTATTAAAGGTGGAACGTTTGAAAATGAGCTTCTTTGTAGCCTTGGGAGTTATTGAATGTTTACGTTGTTTGATATCCCTCACTATGTGACCTATCAGACTATCTGGATTACTACATTTGAATCTTGGTTTGTCGATGCAAGATTTAAACCAGATAGAGGTACGCAAGGGTTTATGGTGTCAACAATGACCTGAGAACACCCACATCAAGCGAAACCGACACATTTTTGTTGTTGATCTTATCGTATCAACTTAGATGCAATATATATGTCAACTTATTTTTGTTGGTGTAAAAGGATTCCATGTGTTTTCCAAATGATCTGCATTGACATGAAGTCACAATAGAAGTTGATTCAACAATGAATATGGGATGAGAAGATTAGGAAGAAATTCTCCGGAAAGATCTCTGTATCCAACTCTTTCTGGGAGTGAAATGAAAAAACCCTAGAGGAACAAGATGAGTGGAAAAACATGAGACCCACTGTGAAGACTATTGGGCAGCGGAAGCCCACATATATAAATTTATAGCACAAATAGGAAAACATAGCAAAAACAATCACACATGGAGACACAGATTTTACGTGGTAAAACCCTAAGAGTGAGGGAAACATCCACGGGACAATGGAAATGGGATCTTTATTGCTCAACAAGAGATTACAACCAGCGTACCTGGAGAGGGCTTGAAGCCAGGATCAATCTCTGTCTCTCAGGCACACATATTTAAACAATTCATTAATTTCTCCAACCTAATTTAGCAATTTTGTTTCAACAAGCCTAAACAATAGGCAACAATTGAACAACCTTATCCTAAATTGGTTGTCACAGTTTCAACAATCTCCACCTTGACAATCAATTTACCTCATGCCTTGTCCTATCACTTTCTTGCAAGCCAAAGATAGGTGATACTAGTGCTTCCAAAAAATTGAAGCACCCATTTCACTGCTCTACCTGGATTTCTCATGTGACCAATGACAACACCAACTGCATGTGAAATATTTGATCCTCTCATTGCATTCATCAATATTTTTACTAGCATACCATACACGAGACATATAACCCTTTTCTTATTCATTACTTTGACATAAACCTGACGAAATATTATAATGGAAAGCCAAAAGATTTTTACCGGTTTCACATTATTCATACCGAATTTCCTGAGTATCGTAACCATGTACTCAAGTTGTGATAACCCAAAACTTACCATCAATCTCGTCTTTGTGAATTTATATACTCAATATTTTTTTGATGTTCCCAGATCCTTCGTCTTGAACGTCCAAGCCAACTGAGCCAACCCGTTGATCGTAACCATGATTGTGCTTGCAACAAGCATATCGTCAACTACTTAATTAGCAAGATAGTGAATACCATAGTTATTCCCACTTCTTGTAAATCTCATATCACCATGAAGGAATCAAAATCATGTACAAACTGTCTAGGTACCATTAGGCCATACAATGAATTACTTGAGATTTGAAAACAACTCTTCTGTCGCAATCTTGAGCACCTTCAGTGCTCCACCTCGAACACTGTGTTCGAGACCTTCACCCAAAAACAGACGAAGCTAGACAAGTGAGTGTGACACCAATTCACCTCCAGGAAACTTTCAATGGAGTCCTAGCTCCACCTTAACATGAACATCCCCTTGACCAAATCCGGCCAAGCTGGGCAAGTAAACATTCATCACTCACCTCTAGGCCCATTTATAACGGAGTTACAACTAGCCAACATGGCCCGTAACCCACCCCCTATCACCTAAGTCTATGTCTAGACTTAACTGGTTGAAAAACAGGGGTACGCAAGCCTAACAGGGTCTTACAACCATATGCCCAATTACATGAAAATTCAAAATTTTTACAACTCCATTAAAAGAAATGTTCACATGGAAACTACCATTACCGTTGCTCCACACAAATCTTTGTTGCCTCTTCACAAATCCTCCACACGTTGTTGAAGTGCAGATCCTATGATAAAAAACCCCTCAAGACCAATCAACCCTCCACCTGCAGCCCGTGCAACCTCCATGCACGGGCTCTAAACTGGGTTGTGCCTCCTTTCTGATTGTCTTGGCTTTGCCAAAATACAAAATCGTCGAACTTTCAGTGTCGATCTCCTCCAAGAGCATTCTGGGTATCGAACTCCGAAACAGCAGAAACCAATCCATGAAACATGACACGGATCCTCTTTGTTCTCCATGCTCGTCCTCTTGCTCGTGTTGCCATGCGCGCTCTCGATGTTTCCACAAACACCATCCAAGCTCTACCAAACTTCTCTCAAATGCGAACCATGCAATCATGTGCGACCTTCATAGACACCTGACCTGTCTCACGCTGCACATGCTCATACAATCATGAAGCTCCCTTCTCTACCAATACACGCAAGCACCAGCCAAAACCTCGCTTCAGGAGTTCAATCATGCAGATCTATTTTTTTCACCATGCATCCTATGAGCCTGTTAACAGTGGAAATCCATTGCATCTAGTAGATCTACCATATCAAGCATAAGAAATGCCTCAAACAAATCATGGACTTCAGATTTGTTTATTGACTTTTACAAGTCATCGCAATCGAGAATGATTCAGCTTCCACGATTCAAAGTACACCACGTTTCAACGTATACCATGATTCATATTTGACACATATTCAATCGGCACTCTAGTGGATACCCAATGCGACTCTTATCTCGTCTTTGCACAACGTTGGTGACTGCTCAAAAATGGCGGCTTCTTCAACACATATCCACCACCGAGACACATCCACAACTGCAAATGGTCAGTGCCACCAAATGAAATTGGATCTGGCTCCCCGTCAGGGCTCCACCATGTAGGACCTCCCGAGGGCAACGTCCTCGTCCTCTCCACACAAACAGATCTATTTGCAGGAACCCAAAGAAGGAGGCTCGTCTTCAACGACCAGGATCTTAACACTTTCTCCACAGTGACACCAAATTGCAGAATTCGTGACTTTTGGAGGGTCAACGTTCCCTTCTATATTCCGACAAAGCGATGAAAAACAGAATTTTCTATGTAGCAAGTGTGGGACATTTCAACCTCTTTAGACATGTGTTGATCAATACTCCCTTCAATCTTACCCCTTCTTCGCGTCCTCACATCCCTTCTCAGTGAACATGCATCCAAACAAGTGTGCCATGCAGGCTTCCCTATGCGGCCTCCATCAAAGAACGCATCATAGAAACTGCCAACAACTTCAAGCTTCAATGGCGACTCTACTCTACGGCCACCACCCACTCGCTCTTGCAGCAATGTGTCCAAATAAAGTGTGTCGTTGGCTTCCCCCCTTCGTGTCCTCCTGGAAAGAATGTGCTTCATGGATGCTCACAATGTCTTCAGAAAGAACTTGCCTAACAACAGTGGTGGTTCTCCTTTCATTTGCCCAATACTGGAATGCCTTTCCTTAATCCGTCTCCTGGAAAAAACGTGATTTCTGGGCAGCGATATGAATGTTCACCTATGCCAGAACAGGTTCTAACTCCGCGGCCTTCACTAGATGCATCCAACAAGGCAATGCTTCTCTCATACACACCTGCGTCCTCCTCTTTCTTCCGTCTGGCTCCACCTTCAACAATAGTGATGACTTCTCCTTTATAGCGGCGTTCTTTGATCAACAATTCTTGGACATAACCTTAGCTTGCTCATTGCTTGACTGCAATGTTCCATCATGTGAAATCCTTGTTGATTAGAGGCACACCCAATCCAGGCGAACCCACTCAATCCACCTCAATGCCGATGAGGTTCTTCCTTACAGTTCTACACGTCCTCCAACATACGCTCTGGACGTCACATATTGGCGCCACACTGGATACAGGCATGGCCCTGCTATCCGGACCCTTAATTCTCATGTAGTCCAGCTCACTCTGCCGCGCCGATGACTTCACCCCGTCCAAGGTTATGACCCAGTCGTCATCGCTATACTTCTCACCAATGGATCTTGCAGGCCACCCTTCCTTATGGCGGGTTTTTACGCCCTACAACCTGATAACCGTCGATTTACTAACGAAATAGTGGGAGAACTCCTGAGCTTTAATTACGCCATCAAATATTTGGATCGACCCCCGATCAAAGATTTTTCTCTTGGCCTCTACACCTAGAATAAAACAATGGTGTCCGCGGAAAAACTCAGGCTACCAGCAGGTTCTTAAGCAAACCCAGGCGATCTGGAAATTTATAGCGAATCGTGCCCAACGTCCATTGTCTACACTTCACAAAGCCTTCGACAAAGAATCAATAACACTGGTAGGAGCACCCACTTCATCAAAGAACATGGGTCTCTTCTCCTCCGCACGAGAAATCTTCAAATGTTTTCCATTGACGTATGAAAAACAAGTGTGCAGAATCATCTTCACTGTCCCATTCAATTCCATCACATGGATCTCAGGGTCATAGCTATGCATAACGATCGATATTCTAGACAACATCTGGAACTGAGGCTCCTTCATGCCTCTCTTTTTTTTTATTCTCTCCACGTCCACTGCGTCCTTTCCTAATGCACAGGCAGCCCAGATCGAATGCCTGGGGCCTCTATCTTGCCTCACATATTTCACCTTCGTGGATCTCCACACAGTAGCGCCCTCCTTCTACACTGTCTGGCGATAAGGTTGTTAAGGTCTCCTTTTGCAGCTAGCACCATATCCTTCTTTACGGTGGCCTCTTCTAGAACATGCACCATTTGCTCTATTGCGGCCTTCACTTGAATTCATCGAAAAACCAAGTGTGCCATCGGCCTCCACCAACAAGTCCAAAGAATAGCCTGCAACCTTCTCAATGTTCGGCCTCCACTAGCACGTCTAAAGAATAGCATGCAACCTCCTCACTTTTTAGCAACTCCAACAATAATGCGTGGCTTGTCAAATACACATAATGGGCGGATCCTCTCTGGCGACTCCTACAAACACGTATGCAGTAATATTGTTCAATGATTGTGAGTCTGGAACCCCAAAGTACTGTGCCTGCTGCATCTTACAGATATCCAATCGTTTTCTATGATACCAATTGTTGGGTAGCGGAAGCCCACATAGATAAATTTACAGCACAAACAGGAAATTAGAGCAAAAACAATTACACATGAAGACACATATTTTACGTGGTAAAACACACATATTTTACGTGGTAAAACCTTTAGGGTGGGGGTGAGGGAAACATCCACGAGACAATGGCAATGGGATATTTGTTTCTCAACAAGAGATTACAACCAACAGCCCTAGAGAGGGTTTGAAGCTCGACTCAATATATTTCTTTCAAACACACATATTTAAACAACTTCTCCCACAATTACAATAAAACTAATTCATTAATTGATCCAACATAATTTAGATATTTTGTTTAAACAATAGGAAACGGTTGAACAACCTTATCCTGAATTAGTTTTCACAGTTTCAACGAAGACATGGTGATCAATGGTAATCTGAACTCATTGTAAGCATCCATTCACACACTATCATCGTGCCTACATATCGTTTTTCTCAGCAATAATGTGTGCACTTATGGCTCTATATTTCTGATATGATATACCAACTTATTTTTATGTTTTTAAGGCCAAAAATATCCGCCAGAAGGATTGTGGCTGAGAGTGGAGGAAAATAAAATTTATTTACACTAGAAAGCCGAGGGTGGAAGGTGGTGCGTGGACAATGAAAACATTGACTAGGGTTTCAATTAGAGATATTTATGTGCGTTGAAGAAAGACCAGAGGTGAGATGGAAATTAGTCATTGAGGAATCTATTGGCCAAGGTTTTCAGAGTAACATCTGTGTAGAGATGAGAATGCATATGGAAGGAAGATGGAAGACCAATACACGTGGGGATAGATTGGAAGATGTCATTTATGCAGACTGGAATTAATGTAAAGGGGGTTGTTTTTCACAGAGAATAGACCAGAAGGAAAATTGACGAGCTAGAAAAGCACGCAAGGAATTGTTTCTGTGGACTGGAATAAGAATTCCAAAGAGAATGAGGCGTTTATGACACACTCAAATGCTATGTACAACTACCGTAGAGAATTCGGGGCCATAACAACTAGGCACTATGATCCCACTATTAGACACACAAAATAGGATAAACCTGAAGTCATCTATTCTTCATATGATAAATGTATAAATACATTGATGTGACCCTTGTATTCGTATTCAAAGAAGTTTCTTGGATTCCCTACAATGATTAGATCTTGTGACTTTTTCAACTGAGAGCATCATAAACAAAAGCATGGGATGAGGTGTCACAAGGAAAATTGGTCTGATAATTTATTTTTATTTACCCATTAAACAGTGTGCCATCATACATTTGTACGCAACAATACATAAGGTTCAATGGCACCAATGCGCTTTGATCGGTGCTTGTTAATTTTGTTATAACTTATGACGGTGTGTTTGAATATCTACACACCAATGTGTTATGTTGTAACGTCCTCAGCCACCAACAGGCTGGGCAACGTGACTTCATGGACGTCTCTCTTAGCTCTGATACCAATTCGTGACATCCCCTGCCTTAACCAATAGGCCAGGCCAGGCCACCGAATAACCTTTATGCTTTGATACCATTTTATAAATTTATATGCATGCACATCTAACACAAATTAACAGTTGCAACATTTTGTTCATGTGGAAATAATCATTAAAACATTCTGACAATATATGCATACAGATGACATATTCTAACCATACAAAGATTAATGCAGAAATAAAAGTAAGCCTACACATACAACATATATGATAAATCTAGGCATTACTCATCAAGTTATAAAACATGTACAATTACACAACATACAATCAACAAAGATTTGGTACTTATGTTTCAATAGATGACCACCAACTGCATGCAGACCTTCCACAAACCTCCCAGCCTTAGACCACGTTTCTCATCATGCTCAGCAGTGGGTCACCCCCGAGATGGGACTAAAATCCACTTGGAAAGGGATTCCTAGGCTTGGCAAGGGCAATAGAAAAGTCGCACAGGTCAACATGAAGGATTATCTCCCAGGGTCGGCTCACACTAACAGCCTACAACCTCTCATTCCCCACGTTCCTTCCCCACCCTAGGAAGTGTGCCCCTTCTCTGCTCAACAGTCCTTCGGTTGCTCCACTTCCCTTCCAGGGCTTCACCAATAGGCTAGGCAGGAATTCTTCGAGAACTATAGCTGCAGTTGGGATCCCTCTAGGAAAACACTTCCCCAAAAACCTCTCTCACCTGGAGAGAGTTGTTCACAGGCCTGACAACCTTCTTCTTCAGTCCACGGACTTGACAACCTGCCTCTTCAAACCACAGGCTTGACAACCTATTTCTTCAATCCAGATCTTAAGCAAATTCCAGAAAAGGTGATGGAAACAACAAATATCAATATAGAACAGATGATGGCATCAAACCACGCTCAGCCCAGGAACAACGTGGGTTGTAACATCAAATCGTTAAGGTATGGTACGGCTTAGGCAAGGTGCAGGTGCATTGTACTTCACAGGAAAGGTACAAGATAGTTCACAGCGCCTGCAGGGTCTAGAGGTGTGTGATAGATGCATAGGTCGACGATGGAGAATGGTTTAGTGCATGAGTCCCTGGTGAATCGAGAAGGGTGACAGACTTCCAGAGAATCATAAGGGTCATGAGGAAACTCAAGACTGGTCTCGATGTAAGGATGGGAAGCGAACCCCCAACAAGATGCCTTTCCCAGCTATAACTACATGCACCCAGGTCGACACCCGTCTTCCTGCAGCTGCATGAGTTCCACTTAGCACTCGTTCCCTTTCTCAGGAACTTATGACAACACCGATCATGTCCACCTTAGCCTTTAGGAAATAATAATAAAATTTTATTCCCTTAGAGGTAACCCCTCTAACTTAGCCCTTAGGCCTAGACACTTAGCCCCCTCCCTTACCTTAACTAATGGAGTTTAGTCCCCCATAAATTTTTCTTCGTGGTTGGTCTACATGCAGCAGTGTAATTTTTTTAATGATATGTGCATTTACATATACAAAAATCAGCGTCATGGCCTTAAGCATCTAGGCTCTCCGGCCGAATAAACATATAAGTATTCATCTTATAAACACTTGGCTCACCAACCTATAAACATAATTACAATTCAGCAGTGCTCGACCTTGGGGTTTTACAATCCCCTCCCCTTATTTGTGCACTGTCCTCAGTGAAACTTACTTACACAACAACAACAAGATTTCCAAGATCTTCAAAGATGTGGGTATTCTGCCTGCATAGCATATTCATGCTCCCATGTTGCGTCCTCGGGACTGTACCATGTCCAATTTTTTTTACAAGCCCTATGGCTCTATTCCAGAGCTGCTTTCTTTTTCGGTCTAGTATATGCACCGGATGCACCTGGAAAGCGCTTTCCTGCTCCACCTGAATCACATTCCAATCAATAACATGATTAGCATCAGGTACATATTTCTTAAACAATGACACATGAAATACATTATGTATAGACGTGCATGCAGGAAATGCAAGCATATATGCTACTGGGCCAATCCTTTCTAGGATTTCAAATGGCCCACAATATTGAGCTGCCAACTTTGAACAATTTCCCAACTCCAGGGATATTTTGTTAGCCTTCACTTTCAGGAATACATGATCCCCCTATTTTAAATTCCCTGTGAGTTCTGTTCTTATCAGCATAACTTTTTTGCCTGTCTTGGGAAGCCTTCAAATTCTGTTTAATCTTCATCATTTTCTCTTCCATTTCCTTAAGCAACTCTGGCCCAACCACTGCCCTATTAGCTAGGTCGTCCCATCTTACTAGGGTGTTTCACTTTCTTCCATAAAGTGCTTCAAACAGACTCATCTTCAGTGATGCTTGATACCCATTGTTGTAGGCAAATTCTATCAAGTGTAGATCATCTTCTCATTTAGATGGTTTTTCCATCACATACATCCTTAGCATGTCCTCGATCACTTGGTTCACCATTTCTGTCTTCCCATCTGAATCATGATGATATGTTGTGTCGAAGTTCATATTTGTTCTAAGCCCTTTGAATAATCCCTTCCAGAACTTTGATGTAAAATTTGGGTCTCTGTCAAACACAATTTTCTTGGGTATGCCATGCAAGTGTGCTACTTCTCTCATATAAATATCAACAACATTAGTTTCCTTGTGAGTGGTCTTCAATGGAATAAAATGGGCATCTTTAGTAAGCTTTTCCACTACCACCATGATTGCATCATGTTTCTTTCTTGTTTTGGGAAATCCTGTGATGAAATCCATTGTCACCACTTCCCATTTCCAATTAGGGATGGTTAATAGTTGTAGCCACCCAGCTGGGTGTCTATGCTCAGCCTTTACCTTTTGAAATTCCAAGCATTTAGCTATGTCTTCAGCAATCTCCCTCTTCATGACTGGCCAATAATATTGGCTCTTGACTGATGAAATTGTTTTTTGATATCCTGGGTGTCCTACATAAGGTACATTGTGCATTTCTTTTAAAATCGCATTTCTCAATTCAGAAGAGTTGGGTACATAAACTCTATTTCTGTACAAGAGGATTCCATCAATTCCCAATTCATAATCCTCAACCTTCTATTGCATTTTACCTTACTGCAATTTTGTTACCAATTCCATGTATTGCAAATATGATTTTGTAGCCTCCACAATTCTGTCTTTCAAATCTGATTGGTACATGCTAATGGTTGTAGCATGCAAATCATGCACTCTTTTGTTGAGTGTATCAACCACTTTGTTCTCTTTTCCTTTGATATGCTTTATATCAAAGTCATATTTACATAGAAACTCTAACCATCTGCTTTGACTGGCATTTAGAATTGGATGATCAAATAAATACTTCAAACAATTATGGTCTGTCCTCGGCTCAAACCTCTTTCCCATGAGGTAATGCCTACACTTCTTCAAAGCGTGCACTATGGCTGCGAACTCCAAATCATGACTGGCATAGAGCCTTTCATGCTCCTTCAACTTTTGTGATTCATAACATACAACAAACCCATTTTGACTGAGGACTCCACCAAGTCCTTCTTTACATGCATCTATGCATACTATGAAGTCTTCATTTGGATCTATAATCCTCATAATTGGAGCACTGGTTAATTGTTGCTTCAATTGCTAGAAGCTTCTTTCACATTCTTCTGTCCATTGAAATTTCTTCCCCTTCCTTTGCAAGGAAGTGATGGGGCGAACTATTCCTGAAAAACTTGCAATGAACCTTTTGTAGTAACCAGCTAAACCCATGAAGGATCTAACTTATGTCACATTCTTAGGTGTTGTCCACCCTTTAATGGTCTCAATCTTTTTAGGGTCCACTGTTATCCCATCTTTAGATATGATATGTCCCAAGTAGTGAATTATGTTTTGATAAAATGATCACTTGCTCAATTTGTAATATAGTTGATGCTCCCTTAGCACTTGCAACACCATTCTCAAATGATACTCATGATCTTCTTCTGACTTGGAATATACAAGGATGTCATCTAAAAAGACAATGGAAAACTTGTCTAAATATTCTCGGAAAACACCATTCATTAAGCACATGAAAACAACTCGTGCATTTGACAACCCAAATGGCACCATTGTGAACTCATAATGACCATACCTTATCCTGAATGTGGTATTGTTGATATCTTCCTCTTTAATCCTTACCTAGTGGTATCCTGACCTAATATTTGTATTGGAAAATATCTTTACATCCTTCAACTGATCGAAGAGATCATCAATCCTTAGTAAGGGATACTTGTTCTTTATAGTTACTTTATTCAACTATCTAAAGTCGATGCACAATCTTAATGTCTCATCTTTCTTCTTCACAAACAATATTGGGGAACCCCAAGGTGACACACCTGGGTGTATATACCCCTTCTTCAGAAGTTCTTCAAGCTGCATTTTCAACTCTTTCAGATCTGGTGTACTCATTCGGTAAGGACTCTTTGACATTGGAGCTCCTCTAGGCATTAAATTTATAAAGAAATCAATATCTCTCTTTGGGGGTAGTCCTAGTACCTCCTTGAACACATATTCAAAGTATTCTAGGACTGCATGGTCCTCCATATTTGGAACCTTATCCTTGGGTGCTTCCTCCATATGGGATCCAAATATTTGATGGTCTTTCCTGTAGCATTTCTTCAGCTGCATTGCTGAAATTTCTTTGATAGTCACTACCTAGGAATTCCTTGGGTTGTTCTCTGATATCCTTCCTCATCTAGGCAAGTGAATTCCTTGTTACTATAGTCTAATATGGAATGGTGTTGGTCTAACCAATCCATACCAATTAGGCAGTCATAAGAACCTAAAGGAAAGATGTTCAAATCTGCCCTTGTGCTCATTCCATTCATGTCCATAAGACATGACTTAAGAATATCATTGTTTTTTCTTTTGGCTCTAGTGGCCAGCTGCACCAACCAAGATTTTCCACGCTTTCTTCTTGGAAAATGCAAACTTTCACCATATTAGGATCTATATAACTATGACTAGATCCTAAATCAATTAAAATAGTAATGGTTTGGTTGTTGATCATACCTTCAACTTCAATCATATGAGATTGATACTATGTTTTCTTGTTGTCCAAGGCTGCATATATCCTTGATACATTTTTTCCCATGTCCCCCACTGTTTCATCTCGTTGAGCATTGTGAACAACTCTCACTTTGTCACTTATGTGAGGACAATCTCTAAACATATGATCTCCTTTACAACCCCAACATTGAATAGGTGGCTACCTTGGCCTTTGACCACCTGTCTCAATCATTCTAGGTTCTCTAGAAGTTGGTTGTCCCTAAGGATTATTTATGAAGAATGGTGACTTAATTCCCTTCTTCCTCTGATCCATCTTGAATTTCTTCTTGTCTTCCCAAGATTTTTGGAAAGTGGCCCTTGATTTTTTCTGATCACATCAAAACATAGCTCACCTTATGGTCTCCTCCATTTTTTGGGGATCATAATATTGTATTTTTTCACTGATGAATGGTGGAAAACCACTCAAATACCTTTGAGTCTTGATTGTCTCATCCTTAATTAAAGAAACATACTTCAACAATTCTAAAAGACTTCTTTCATATTCATCTATTGTCATAACCCCAAGCTCGAGTTCGAAGAACTCTTTCATTTTCTTGTCATAATACCTCTTAGTCAAGTATTTCTTTTCGAAATACTTCTTGAATTCGCTCCAAGTAACATTTTTCTCTTTAATGTGATGCACCTGCACAAGATGATCCCACCACATGGATGCCTTACCTTTGAATTGATACATGGAAATTGTTCCTTCTGCATGAGAAGAATAATTATGCAATTGAAAACACTTTCTCATGCCCAACAACCATGCCTTTGCATCTTCATCCTTCTTGTGCTCCCCATCAAGTGTAGGAGGTTTGATTTTGTTCATTTCCCCTCGTAGCTCATCCTCCCCAGACCTAATATGCTTCCTAACAGGGGGTGGACTTTATTTGTTGTGTGCTCTCTTATTGGAATGCCTCGGGGAGTGTTGGTGATGTCTCCTATCACTTTTTGTTCTTTTGTGACTTCCTGATTTTCTTGAGCCACTCTCCTTATCCAATTTCTTTTATATTCTTTCCAACCTCTGCATCAACTTTATGTTGAATTCTCCCTGTTTCTCCCTGGATTTCATGAGCTTTTTGTTATCTTCCTGGTGAATTTGGGCATCTTTCTGCAACTTTTTAATGATTTTCATCATGAACACGTCTTTATCTATTTCCTCTCCATGCCCATTGGAGTTTGTCCCTTTGACACCCAAATGGACATCCTTTCCTCTAGCTTCATATTCCGAACTATAATCATCAGGTGCCTCCTCCATTTCTCTGCACTATGAGACAATTCGGTTCAGTTCCGACAATTGTTAATTATGCAAAATGTGCAGTCAACCAATTTTTTTTCAAGATAATAGAATTTAATTTTTTTCCAGAATAAACCAATATGATTCAATAAAATAAATATCAAATTCCATTTTCAGCGGGTCTTGGTTGGTCAAGAACACCTTTGGGCTTCTATCTCTAAGGCCATCTCTGTTCTGCAAAAAAAAATCGGGCGTTAGCCCCTTTTTTCTTTTTCCCTTGGTTCGCATGGGACCACGGTTGTGACCTAGTGCTAATGATTTGGGCGCTTATTCGAAGTGTTGAAACTTCGAGATCCAGAGCTTCGGAGGTTTCCATTTTCCACATATCACAACATCAGAGAACAATGAACTGTAGAACACGTGAAGAACGATGGATCTACGGTCCACATTCCTTGCTCCTACTTATGGTGGATAGGAGCTTTGGAACACCGAGCTTCGACAGTATCTAAAGTGCATCACAACCAATCTCCTAGAGTTCCGCATTAGCGAACTCACGAAGTGGGGTGGATCAATGGTCCACAAGGACTCTGGCGCTTTGTCCTTTAGGAAATCTCAACCCACGCAACCCCACTTTTCCCCGAAGTGGCTATTCTCCATAGGTTTTCAACCCACTAACATGTGGCACACATCCCATGTTTCTACATCATCCTTGGTGACATCATCACAGCCACGTCACTTTAGGACTTCGAGACTTCAAAATATTTTATCTTAGCATTCCTCAAATCTCCTGAACTCTGAATTTCTGATCTACTTTACCTTTCATTGCCCACATAGTAAAACAGTCACCATATAAGAGTGTGACACATGGCCCCACGTGTCGGATTTCTTTTGGTCCAACAAGGTCGTCAAAAGTACCATTCTGACTAACACGTGGCAGGACTAAGGGATTCCACGTCACCCTGGGTGACGTCATCATGCCATGTCACTTCGGGACTTTGGGAGTTTTCACCTTAGCACACCCTGTTTCTCCCAAACGCTAAATTCTCGACTAATGGTTTGGATTAACTTCGGACTTCGGGACTTCAGGAGTTTACACCTTTGAACACCCCGTTTCTCCTAAATATCGAATTCCTGAACAAGACAATACCTTGACATGTCTCTCCTTCGACGAACTGTTTGGATTAACTTCAGACTTCAGGACTTCAGGAGTTTGTGCCTTAGCACACCCCGTTTCTCTCGAACATCAAATTCCCAAACAAGCCAATCTTCTGACACGCGTCTCCTTCAATGAATGGTCTGGATTGTCTCTAGACTTCGGGCCTTCAGAGCTTTGGCTAGTTCTTTCTCTAGTTCTTCTCTTTGCAAAACGTTCTGGAGTGCTAAGTCTCCGAAGTGAGAGATCTGGTGCCACGTGTCCTCGTTTATGGATGGTCCAGATGAACTCCGGGCTTCGAATTGTCTTTCTTCTGAAGTGGTTATCTGTCGGAGTGTAGGATATATTGCCATGTGTCCACTTCGATCAATGGTTTGGATCCTCTCCGGGAGTTATTTACTCAACACTGCTTGTTTCCTCCCAGAGTACGAGATCACCGATTACGGGGATCGTCTTACACATGTCCCTTGCTTGGATCGATAGACAGGAATTGCATGAACTTCGCTCTATCTTATCTACATGTGACCGAGAGTTGTGACCAAGGCTTAAACTTTGGTCACTTATCTCACTTTGCAAGATTGACAGTCATGTTTTAATGGACCGTGAATATCAACAACTAGGAGTGATTGCGGAAACTCAACTTGCTCATGCTTTAATTTACTTCTTGATCTCCGCAATGTAAAGATGCTCATCCATAGTGGGATCGATATCCACCATTGATTTGTTGATCAAGAAAGATCAACGATTCTGAGGGATTATGGAGTCTCGACTTTCTCACACTTTAATTTCCTTCCCGATCTCCATGATACAAAGATGCTCATCTGTAGTGGGATCGATATCCACTGTTGATCTATTGATCGAGCAAGATCAATGATCCTAAGGGATTGTGGAGTCTCAACTTTCTCACGCTTTAATTTCCTTTGTGATTTCCACAATGGCTCCCCACCGTCAATCTCCCTTCAATGATATATGACGGTAGTGACTTAATATTCGCTTGATCTGATGACTTATCTTGCTCTCGCCTAGATCTAATGGTTGAAAAAAAAAATTCCTCTTGTGTGCACTCCTCGTCCTTTCTGAGCTTGATTAATGGCTCAGATCTGTTCTCGCGGACGATATTACGACTGTTGTAACTTCTCCTTTGCTTCTTCTTGCAACTTTCTAAAAAAAGAATGGATTCCATGAATCTTTAAGAGCTTCATCCTTCTACAACTCTTCTTTCTCTCTCTTTGTTGTCTCCAAGGATATTTTGAGTGTATTGTTTTTTCTAGCGCTTCTTTAGTAGACTGTGGACTGCTCTCCAAGATTTGTGAATATGCTTACTTTCGACGCTCTCTTCTGCGAGAAAATATTCTCTGGACTTTCTACGCCAAATTTATCGTTCGTAGCCCATGCAGGTTCTGGGTAGATACCATGGTCTCTAAACTTGAGTTTTGTCCATTTCGACAACAATTCTTTTCCAAAATTGTTGCTTCATCTTCCACCAACCTGGCCCATCCAGTCTCAATGTTGAAACCATGGCTCTGATACCATTTGTAACATCCCCAACCACCAACAGTTTGGGTAACGTCACTTCCTGGACATCTCTCTTAGCTCTGATACCAATTCGTGACATCCCTGGCCTTAACCAACATGCTAAGCCATGCCACCGAATAACCTTTATGCTCTGATACCATTTTGTAAATTTATATGCATGCATATCTAACGCAAATTAACAGTTGCAACATTAGGTTCATGCCACTTATTCATGTGGAAATAATCATTAAAACATTCTGACAATATATGCATATTGATGACATATTCTAACCATACACATATTAATGTGGAAATATCAGTAAGCCTACACATACAACATATATGATATATCTAGGCATTACTCATCAAGTTATAAAAAATGTACAATTACACAACATACAATCAACAGAGATTTGGTACTTATCTTTCAATAGATGACCACCAACTATGTGCAGACCTTCCACGAACATCCCAGCCTTAAACCACACTACCCATCATGCTTAGTAGTGAGTCACCCCTGAGCTGGGACTAAACTCCACCGGGAAAGGGATTCCTAGGCTTGGAAAGGGCAACAGAAAATTCGCACAGGTCAACAGGAAGGATTATCTCCCAGGGCCAGCTCACACTAACAACCTACAACCTCTCATTCCCCACATGCCTATCCCACCCCAGGAAGTCTTCCCCTTCTCTGCTCAACAGTCCTTTGGCTTCCCCACTTCCCTTCCAGGTCTTCAACAACTGGCTAGATAGGAATTCTCCAAGCATTATAGCTGCAGTTGGGCTCCCTCTAGGAAAACACTTCCCCAAAAACTTCTCTCACTTGGAGAGAGTTGATCACAAGCCTAACAACCTACTTCTTTACTCCACGGGCCTGATAGCCTACCTCTTCAAACCACATGCCAGACAACCTTCTTCTTCAATCCATCTCCTAAGACAATTCCAGAAAAGGTGATGGCAACAACAAATCTTAGTATAGAACAGATGATGGCAGCAAGCCATGCTCTGCCCAGGAACTGTGTGGGCTATAACAACAAATAGTTAAGGAACAGTATGACTCAAGCAAGGTGCAGGTGTGTTTTACTTCACGGGAAAGGTACGGGATAGTTCACATCTCCTACATGGTCCAGCAATGCGTGATAGATGCAAAGGTCGACGATGGAGAATGGTTTAGTGCGTGAATCATTGGTGAATCGGGAAGGGTGACAGACTTCTAGAGAATCGTAAGGGTCATGAGGAAACTTGAGACTAGTCCTAACGCAAGGATGGGGAGCAATGTCAGCATGGGAAGCAAACCCCCAATGAGCTAGCTTTCCCAGATATAACTGCATGCCCCCAGGTCGACACCTGTCTTCCTGCAGCTGCATGAGTTCCACTTAGCACTCATTCCCTTTCCCAGGAACTTATGACAACACTGATCATGTCCACCTTAGCCTTTAGGAAATAATAATAAAATATGATTCCCTTAGAGGTAAGCCCTCTAGCTTATCCCCTAGGCCTAGACACGTATCCCCCTCCCTTACCCTACCTAGTGGAGTTTAGTCCCCCATAAATATTTCTTCGTGGTCGGTCTACACGCAGCAATGTAATTTTATTAATGATATTTACATTTACATATACAAAAATCAGGCTCACGACCTTAAGCATATAGGCTCTCTGGCCTAATAAACATATAAGTCTTCAGCTTATAAACACTTGGCTCATCAACCTATAAACATAATTACAATTCAGAAGGGCTCAGCCTTGGGGTGTTACATATGTTGTAGCTGATCACTCGGGTGGATGTACCGTATAGGTTCACCAAACAAAAATGTATGCAAAAACTTTCAGCCGCTCGCGTCCACTAACAACCTTTTCTATGAACATGATGATGTGTTTGAGAATTTAAGAACAATTGTGGTATGTTTAGGTAAATTTTCAACCAAGTCTCTAGGATGGGGGGATGCAGGTGTGAGGAGACGCACAGGGGAGCGTGTGGAATTACCCCCATATTGTAGTATTCCAGATATAAAATAGTATGCAAAACATAAATAATTAGCTAGAAATTGTAGAGAAACAATGATATAACCAGAACAATACCACAATAATACCAGAATAATTCCAGAATAACACCAGAAAGAGCACTTTGATTACTGAGAGCAATGTTCACTTGACTCTTCGAGGGGGAAACCTCTAGCAGAGCATATCTCTATTACAATAACATCCAAGACAAGATTTCTCATACCCTCTACTTCTATTTATACTAAATCTATCTATCCAAAAGAACAATCTAGAGGAAGATCCTTCTTGGAATCTTCTATTAGGTCTTCTTACATTTGACTTATTCTTCCTTATTGCTAGGCCTTATTAATATTGGCCTTTATTACATGGAATTATATTATTCTACCTAC
>SNQJ01S0051359.1:18519-32737 GCA_010110895.2 Picea sitchensis
GCTCCGTCGTTTTTATTTTCTTCCGCCATTGAGGGTTTCTTGGGTGTGCGAGAGCGATTTTCCTCAAGAGAGACAAGCTCAAGACCCAACTTGCTATACTCAGACCTCGTCGGGGACATGCACTGAAAACGATCAAGAGCAACCTGCTCTGATACCACTGATTCGGATGATTTTCGGCACAAAATGAGAGTGGAGATATATCACGGAAATATTTAGAGATATTTCAAGAGAGACAACAATATAACATAGATATAACGGAAATAAAACTAGAGTCACAGATATACAGTAATACACGATTTATATTAACGAAATAAATGTACAGAGACTGTAAAATACAGAGTGAAAGACTCGCTAGAATGGTGGTAGCTTATCTCTGAGAAGAGATGTGACAGCTACTCGCATCCGTGAAAAGATGATTATTACAATGAGGCTCTAAGGGCCTTTTTAACATAAGTAAAATCCAAAACCCTAACCCTGAAAGATGAAAATCCAAAAGGTTTGTGGGCCCCGATGGGGGTAGTTGATACGTCAACTTCCCAGGGGCGTAACTTTTGCATACAATCTCCGTTTGGGGCGCTCAATAGCTCGTTGGAAAGATCTATCCGAAAACTACAACTTTTGGGTGAGAAACATGATATACGATCCATGTTGCTCCCCGTTTTCTCAAAAAACATCGTTTAGGGCCTCAAAATGGCCTCAGAAGTTAAAAACTGCTAAAAATAGTAAATTACCAAAAATGCTAGAAACATGTTTTGGGCCAGTTGGAGACGGTGGGTGGCCACCGATATCCACCTGGATCATCTCATGTCCAAAATCATTATGGAGTTGTTCAATCTCTCTTGTAATGACAAAGTTAGTAGCATGTTAATGTTTAATAAAAGGGTCCAACCAACCATTGATCAAATTAAAGACCTCACCATTGCCATGTGTGCACATCCCGAAGTTTGCACTACTTGCAATTTTGAGATGGTTGACATGGAGGTAGAAAGCTATTATATTATCCTAGGATGGTAATGGAAATCTATGTACTATTGGCTACATCAATTTAGATGGGACTCATATGATGTTCGCAGAGATTGGAAAAATATTATCATCTTAAAAGATTCAAGGGCCATCCCATATACTAAAGCATTCCTAACTCCAATTTTGACTACATCTAAACTAATTTAGGTACATATTCTATATTCTTCGAAAAAGATGATATCTGTATTTTCCAACAGAGTTCTAGATCAAATCTAGCATTTGTAGTTTGATAGATCCTCTTGTAGTGAAGGTGATGGTGTTGGTATAATTTTATATTCTCCATCGAGAAAAGCTCATGAATTTTCTTTTTACTTGAATTTTTCATGTACTAATAACATTGCCAAGTTTGAAGCTTTCTACTTAGGAATAGAATAAGCCTTAGATCTTTATTGTAAACACCTTTGCATGCTTGGTGATTCAAAGTTGATCATAAAATTGGTAAAATGAACTTATAACCCTACCAAAAATATTTTCAAGTGCTATATCCAAATAATAGATCAACTCACCAAAAAAATCATAATAGATCAACTAATCAAAAAAATCATCAAATTCAATTTGATTCAAATAATAGATCAACTAACCAAAAAATTCATAATAGATCAACTGACCAAAAAAAATCCTCAAATTCAATTTGATTCATATTTGGAGAGAATTAATGTAGTAGTTGATAAGTTGGTTTCATATGTCTCTAATGAAAATAAGAAATACTTAAAAGATAGGCTTGAGTGTGAAGTGATTTCCCTTTATTTCCCTTTTGTCCCTGATAATTATCAGAAGCACAGTAGGTTTTTGGTCATGATGACAACATTTGTTGATTTTTCATAAATCAAAGTGATTTGATGTACAATTCGCCTGGTATAATCAATCTTAAGAACTATGTATACCCAAAGGGCCGTGTTCCCTTGGAAAATATGTTCTCCGCACATGATTCCCCTAAGGCTCCCATCCAAGGCAATGCATATTCTAAGTGCAAGGTTGGAGAAAATATCTTAGTAAATAATATTTCCAAAGATGATCCTCAATTTGTATATATCGAAGCCAAGTGCACAGATGGATAAAAATAAAAATACCTTGGCCTTCATAGAGAATTCAATGATGTATTCGCAAGGTCTTATAAAGATTGCATGGTTTTGATCATGACATAATTCATAGTTCCATACCTCTTGAGCAAGATCTTATGTGAGTCAAGTAGAAGAAACATCCTATTAGTCCAAATCTAGAAATAATTGGACAAGTTGCTCCAAGATAATGTAATATTCTTGGTATGCTACTCAAAGTGGGTCACCAATCTAGTTTTGATAAAAAAACCGAATGGTGACATCCACCTTTGTATAGACTTTAGGGCCTTAAATAAAGCAAGCATCAAAGACAATTATCCTTTTCCTATCATGGATGAAATTATTCAACAAGTTGCTAGTTCAGAGATGATGTCCCTTTTGGAAAATTTATCTAGGTACAACCAAATCAAGATAAACCTAAGATCTATTTATTCAAAACCACCTTTACCACAAGGTGGGATACCTTTGCATACCATAGAATTCCCTTTGGGTTAATTAATGCAGGAGCTACCCTTCAATGTGATATACATGTTTCTTTTGATGATTTGATTTTTAATATCATTTGGATTTACCTTCATGACTTGATTGTTCATTCAAAAAAGCATAAAGATCACTTTGGACACTTAATATAGGTTCTCCATAGATGCAAGAAGTATGGTATTTCATTGAATCCTAACAAATATGATTTTGGTATAACTAAAGGCAAGTTGGTAGTTCACATTATTTCCAACCAGGGTGTAACTATCAACCGAGAAAGAGTCTTTGCAATTCAAAATTTAGCTTCGACTACATCTAAGAAATGTACTCAAGCCTTCATGGGTAATATTGATTTTGTTTGTAGCTTCATCCCTAATTTCAGTGTAATAAGCAAGTTGATCCTTAATATTTTGAGGAAAGATGTTGATTTCTATTGGGATCAAGATGCCCAAAATGCCTTTGATCTATAAATAACACTATTATTGTTTCCCTTGTTTTTGTTAAGCCCTATTTTTTGTGATGATTTCAGATCTATAACTATGCTACAAAAGAGTTTGTTTCAACTATTTTGGTACAGTTAGATGTTGAAATCCTACCACTAAACTCTACATGATATGGATGTTGTGTATGATTCATGTTAGCTAGATCTTCTGTGCAAGTATCTCATAAAATCTACATGATATCAGAGCCCACAGGCTGCTAGCAAGGATCATGACTGACACACTTTTGCAGGTACTGAAGATGGAAAAAAGAAACAGGAAAGATGGAATTTCCCGCATCTGCCATTCTAACACCACATAACTATTTTGAATGGAAGACAAGAATTATAATCCATCTTAGGGGTAAAGGCTTGTATCATATAGTCATGGCCACTAAAGAAAAACCCACCTCAACATTGGAAAAATCCAAGTACCCAAATCACATGGACGAGGCTCACGGTCTCATATGCATGACTATTTCTCTCGACTCAATGCATGCAAGACATATGAGAAGGATAATCTCTTTAAGATGGGAATAATCAAGGGATCAAAGGCACATGCACTTGCTGTGCATGTGGTAGCAACTCTCAAAATCCTAAATCCAAAAGGAAAGGA
Organism: Picea sitchensis; assembly: GCA_010110895.2. Classification (NCBI taxonomy): domain Eukaryota; kingdom Viridiplantae; phylum Streptophyta; class Pinopsida; order Pinales; family Pinaceae; genus Picea; species Picea sitchensis. The sequence goes on from SNQJ01S0051359.1 coordinate 22,172, forward strand.
AAAGAAAAGGCACATATAGATCCAAATAAGGAAGGGTAATGATTCCTCTGGTTCCAAAGGTGGAAAAAGAAAGAAAGGGAAGAAGTGTGGTTACTGCAATCACGGGAAGCATCCAAAATCAACCTACATGAAGAAGCAGATTGATCATATGACACAAATTCTTCAGAAAAAAATCTCAGGGACTTCATTCCCGAGACTTCCAACAAGAATTCTAAAGATAAATCCCCTAAGAAAGGTAATCCTCATGCAATAGTTGTTGTACCTTCTTCTCCCGACACTTGGATTGTAGATTCAGACACTTCACATCATATGGAAAACAAAAAGGATATTCTATCTTCTATAACTGCATGCATGAGACCTCATATCCTCATGGGGGATGACTCTCCAGTCGAGGTCATCATAAAAGGAAGAGTGGAACTAGATCATGGAATATTTGAGAACTTTCTCCATGTTCCTCAATTTTCCATGAATCTACTATCAGTGTACTAGATTACACACGCAGGCTCAGGCAAAAAGGTGGAGTTCACACCAGACTTTGTGTCCATTTTTGACATGCAAGATAACTCCAAAATTGTTGTTGGGGAAGTAAATCATAAATCTTGGTTATATACTTTTATTAATTTTATTGAACCTGATTCCTTTGTACTACTTACACATGTTGATTAAAGTAGTAGATTATGGTACAAGAAGTTTGGTCACCTGTGTAACATCGCCATTATAATCCCTAGTTTAATTAATGCTTATATGGATATAATATGTGGCTATGGCCAAGCAATGTAATATGTGAATGGTATTTCAATGTTTTAATAATAAAATGTGATGACAAATGCTAGTGGGACATGGACAAGAGATGGGGGATGAATTAATCCACAAGAGAAGGAAGTGTCTAGGATAATGGCCAAGATGGGTCAAAGGGGGAATTACCTAATTGTATATGAACCTCCCGATTTTTGATTGAGTGTTCCCAAAGCCAATCATTGAATACATGTATGAGGGTGGGTGCGAGTGGTCATATCCTTCTGATTGGGTGTTCCCAAAGCCAATCATTGAATGCATGTAAGAGGGTGGGTGTGAGTGGTCACATCCCATAGTTATTGGGCACATGGGGCTTGAATACAATTAGCTTGGGGAAGAGTGTGATTTAATAAAGGCAAGCTACAAGAGAGGAAATATGGCTTGGGACAACAGTATTTAGTTAGTCAAGTTTGTGCATGGGAGAAAAGGGGAAAGAAAGAAAGAGATCTTGGAGCTGGTACAACCATGGAGGGTGAACTATGGAGTGTAACTGGAGTGAATTGGAGTTGTTAGGACTGAAGAGCCAAGTTGTTAGGACTGAAGACTAAACTCCTGTGTGAGTTGGAATAAACAACAAGTGTTGTTGTTGGCTTCCTAATAGTTTTCCTAGAAACAAGTTCCCTTGAGTTCCCAACTGAGAGATTCCTAGTTATCTATGTGAGAGAGACCCTGATAAACAAATGGCACCTTCCTTAGGCTATCCATGATAAATAGATGGTACATCCCTTGGGTTAACCCTGATAAACAAATGGTACATCCCTCGTGTTACCGTGATAAACTGATGGTACATCCCTTGGGTGATCCCTGATAAATGAATGGTGCATTCCTTCGGTTGGGAAGGTCAAGAGGAAGAGAACTGGTAGAAAGATCGGGATAGCTGTAGGAGAATATCAGTTGGTTTATGAGCTTCATGAGATGCGAGTGGACTGTGAGAGATGACCCTCTTTTGTGGATTACTTGCTTCAGCTCGGGGGTGACTGGCTGTTGAGATTTGGAACAATTATTCTATGGTTGGGTGGAATGTTTTTCCCAAGCAACTGGTTGCATGATTCTTGTTTAAAGATAAATGTTTTATCTTGTACTGAGTTATTTACATGTGTTATTGTTGTGCATGAACTCTACGTGAATGATAATGACTTATATGTTTCTATAATGAACGAATTTAGTTGTATTTCATGTTGATTATTAGCATGCTTTAGATACATCTGTTTTATGGTTATAGATTGTAGCTAAATCTGTTATAAATTTATAGCTGTAAGATACAGGAAATCGTCTAATAGTAAAGGAATTACTTTAGTTAGTAGAAGTTTCATTTTTATGTGTATTCCGCACATAATGTTTCTTAGCTGGAGGCTAGGTACATTACAAAAATGGCATCGAAGTTGATAATGAGAGAGATTTGCATGGTGTGGCCCATCTTGGGTGGTTGGGTACATTACAACCTAAACTTTAGGTACATGCAATAGCTTAGAAAGAAGGGGATGGTCATTGGGTTACCTGATATCCACTTTTTCGAAGGGTTTTGTGAAGAATGTGTCCTTGGAAAGAATCTTCAAGAGAAGTTTGAGAAAGGAAAAGATCACAAGACCTCCTCTCCATTGGGTTTGATTCACAATGATCTCATGGGTTCATTCTTGCATCCATCCATCGATAAGGAAAGTTACGTGCTTACATTTTTGGATAATTACTCATGTTATACTTGGGTATTTTTTCTCATACATAAGTCAAAGGTCTTTGAGCACATAAAAGAGTTCAAGGCACTTGTTGAGACTCAATTAGGGAGAAAGATCAAAGACCTTAGTACAGATAATGGGGGCGAGTATGTCAACAAAGATGTTCCTAATATTTCTCTTGAGGCCGGGATACAGTTGCAATACATAGTACCATACACTCCGTAGGAGAACAAGATTTCCAAGAGGAAGAATAGATCTCTCAAGGACATAACCTCTTGCATGCTTCATGCTGGGTTACTTCCTCAGAATTTTTGGGTTGAGGCATTTAATTGTGTCAAATACATCCAAAACTAATCCCCTCACAGATCTGTCAAGGATTTAACTTGTTTCAAGGCTTGGAGCGACAACAAATCAGAAGTTACCCACTTTTGTATCTTTGGATCATGAGCATGGGCCCTCAATCCCTCTAAGAAGAGGAAATAATTAGATCCACATAGCCACCCATGTATTATTATTGGATACCCAGAGAGTGTGAAAGGATACAAAGTTATTGATCCCTCTACAGACCAACTCATCATTGAGCGCAATGTTCAATTTGAGGAAAGTCTCTCACATGCTCTATAGGAGCTGCATGCAGATACATTTGTCCTTCCATAAGTTTGATACGATGAGTCTACATATTCAGAATCCACTTCAAATATGAGTTACGATACAGAGTCATATTATTTAGAGCATTCATATGCATAGTCAAAACATTCAAATGCATATTCAGTACATGCAGACGAGGAGCCAAAGAATATTCCCAAGTGGGCATAATCCTCACTTCAGGATGCAAGAGAACTTGTTGAGGATCTAGTGGATATGAGGAGGACTAGATCTCAGTATGAGGATCCTCCTTACGTACTCACTTCCATTGAACCCACGATCCTCCACATTGTTATATGGTTTAGTCTTCATACCCACAGACCTACAAAGAGGATGCATGGAACCCCTTCTAGGAAGAAACCATGCAGGAGGAGTACAACTCTCCCCTCGAGAACCAAACTTGGGATTTGGTTCCACTTCCTTCAAACATGATGCTTGTGATATGTAGATGGGTCTACATGACCAAAAAGGTAGCTAGTGGACATGTGAGTAGAAACAAGGAAATACTGGTTGCCAAGGGATTTCAACAAATACATGGGATAGATTATGATGAGAATTTTTCTCCAGTAGCAAAGTTGGATTCTATTAGGTTGTCCCTTGCCATCGAAACAACCAAGGGATGTTCAGTACATCAGATGGATGTGAATAATTCTTTTCTTCATGGGGATGTCTTAGAGGAGATTTATATGGAGAAACCACCTAGATTCAGACATAATTCATCTTTAGTGTGCCGACTCAAAAAGTCGCTCGATGGCCTCAATCAGGCTCCTAGGGAATGGTATGCAAATATGGAATCCTTATTTCTCTCCAATAATTTTGTCAGATACAAATCCGATCCAAATGTCTACATGCTGAGGATCACTGACTCACTTCTGATCCTAGTCCTGTATGTGTATTCTTTTTTTATCACCGACAACTCGGTTTTAGTGATTGCTTCGGTCAAGGGAATTATTCATTACATATTTTCAATGAAAAACATGGGTCCACTCCATTTCTTTCTTGGTCTCGAGATAAACCAAGATGCTTCATGCATCGAGCTATCTTAGGCTAAGTATGCATGTGATCTCATAGAGAGATTCCGCATGACATACTGCAAGTCTACACCTATACCTTTCTTATTTGGGGTTAGAATTGAGATCGGGATACACCAGTGGTGGACAACACCTTGCATCAATAGCTTGTGGGGAGCCTTTTGTATCTCATCCACACCCGAATAGATCTATCATATGCAGTAGGGGTAGTCTCCTGGTACATGCAGGAGCCACATGAGTTACACTGGAAGGATTCCAAGTGCATCCTTAGATATGTTGAGGGAACCATCAGTTATGATATCCACTATGCATCAGGTTGCAAGTTATATCTCATAGGATTCAACGAATCTGAATGAGTTGGGGATGGAAATGATCGCAAGTCCACATCCATATACACTCTTAGTTTGGGTTCAAGGCCTATCTGTTGGTCGAGTAAGAAGCAATATTCTATTGCTCTATCTTTAGCCGAGTTCGAGTACAAAGGAGTAGTCAACATCACCATCTAGTAATTGTGGCTATAAAACTTCCTTACAGAGTTGGGCATCTATTTCCATAGACCGATTGTTATTTGGTGTGACAACTAGAGTACTCTCAAGTTTTGTAGAGACCTAGTGCAACGACATCGAACAAAGCATATTGAGATCCATATGCACTACATCATATATCTAGTCCACAAGAGGATCATCGACCTGCAATTTTGTCCTTCCTCTAAACAAACTACTGGCATCTTCACCAAGACTTTCACTGAGAAAAAATTTCACTCTCTGCGTGATCGTCTTGGAGTGAAGGACACAATTGCCTAGCAACTGTCTTTCTCTTATTTTGATACATTGTATTTTGAGAGGGGGGGTTTTCCCATGAGGTTTTCCCTCTTTCCTCACTTTATTTCAGTGTTCATTATTTGCATTTTTCATGGGTACCTAACATGGCCTCTGTTGTTGGGACCCATTCATTATGTATACTCCCTAGTAGTGTTTAGGGGGGGTGTTAGAGATATTACACACACCTAGGATTTTCATTTCATTTTATTTTCCTAAGTTTATTTAGCTATGTTGAGGGTACCTTAGTCTAAGATATTCTCCCATCATTGAGGATATTCTCCCCTAGATAAGGGTGCCACACACCCTCCAGTCAATTTTTCGTTACTGATCAATTAGACTAGTTGAGTGAAGTGTTGCATGTCAACCTCGACTTTATCACCAAGTGTTGCATGCTAACCTCAGGATCATCACCAGTAATGCACACTTTCCTTGGAATCATCGCTAGTAAGGCACATTCCACATGTGTGAGTGATCTCCTCCTCATTTCACTCCGTTTTGGCTAGTTAACTTACAACCGCATGACCAGTTAACTAGAACTAGGAGGAAGTTAACTCCAGTGATTTCTAGTGTGTGTCAGATATCTCTAGAACACTCCTAATGCACATTATATGACCACTATGGCAAGTTAGTTGTGTGATACATAGTATATCCCTTGTATTTTATCATTTCTCTCATTCGGTTAATAGAAATTCTTTCATTCTTTCCTCCATTTTTGTCTCTTCTCTTCACACCATTGCATGTTATGTATGCTTCATTGTTAGCTAGATATTCTATGCAGGTATCTCAGAAACTATACAAAATCCACTACATTTCATTATTGACAATGGTAGGCAAAAGAACCTGATCTATATCGAGGTCATCAAGAGATTGAAGTTGCTGACAATGCCACACCCCCAACCATACACCATCGATTTGTTGAACCAAGGATGAGACCTCCCCGTTAGTCAATGATGTCTCCTATCCTACAACATCAAACACTTCAAAGATAAGGTAATGTGAGATGTTACCCACCTAAAGTTTGTGATGTTCTTTTATAACCACCCTATATGTGGAAACACCATGATTTTTATGAGTTAGGCCTTGTAAGCCAACAAAGCTAATATTTTTTCTTTGACTACATAATTTTGAAGTTACAAACCAACAAAGCTAATATTTTGAGTCTTCCCTTACTAAATTTGTAACAAACATTTTCTAAAAAATCAAATTTAGAATCTTTTAAAAACATTTCCATCAACAATGCTCATTACAATTATTTCACTTATAAATAAAAGGATACTACATAGTGGTGATATTAAAATGGGGATCTTTATAAAATAAATAGGAAAAATAAAACTATTGCAAGATAGTTGCATAGCCTTCTCAATAGAGTTGAGTTATCTTTCTTATGTAAAATAAGGTTATCATATCAAAAGAAATTAGTTATACAAATTAGAATGATAGAGATGTTGTTAGTAGGTAACATCATATGTCAACTTCAAAAAAATACCATACCTATAACAAATAATAATAGTAATATAAGTTGTCATTAAAAAATAGTATGATAAAACGTTGTTAATGGGTAAATCATATTTCAATTTAAAAAATATAATAACTATAATAAGTAACAATAATAATGGATATTAATTTTATAATGTAATGTAATAGAGATGTTGTCACGTGAATAATACAAACATTTTATATAGAGAGAAAAGTGATGGTGATGATAATGATGATGAATAACATCCACTGAGACCAATTGATCTATCGAACCTTAAGAAGGTAAGAGATTACTTCAATTTATTTAAAATTGTATTTCTATGCTAAAAAACATTGAGAGAAGCATTCCAAGATCACCATAGTTTTGATGACTTATGAGGTTAGGAAGGTTGGTAATGTGGAAAATATTTTTAAATTGGGATCTAATATGGGTATAGGCAACGAAATCCAAGAGGAAGTGTTTTTCATCTTCTACCCGCTTAGTGTCACAAAGGTGACATATTCTCTCATCCGATGGTATTTTGGGAGTTTTTGAATACCCAATTTCATTATGTAGCTCATGAGAGTTTGTTCTTATTTTAGCAATGTTGATTTTCTTATTTGCACTTTTCAAATCTAAGAGGTAATTTTGATCTTCTAAATTAGGGTTGACCACTTCCTTGAAGTATCTTAATTTCCTTTTATCCACTAATTCTTTATTACACCACATATTCTCCTTAAATTTAAAAGTGATAATATTTGTAATATCATCGATATTCTGCATGATGGTTTCTTCTTGTATTCCCTAATGATTTATCCAAGATTTGACATATTTATGCCATTCCCTCTTGAGTCGTTGGTGGTTTTGGATAGAGTTTGAAGCAATTTTGGGAAGCCTCTTGTCATCCATGTCATTTATCTTGTTCTTGTACATTAGGTATCTAATCATAGCAATGCTATCAATTGAGGAAATAATTGCTTCTATGAGGAGGATATGATACACTGTATTTCCATTAATTTTGAGATTATAAGTCAAAAAATTATTTTGCATCTGTTCTATCTCTATCCAGGATTCTCTAGATATACTGCAACCCCAAACTTCACATCCATATAAGATAACTAGAGTGATGATAGTGTGGCAGATGATTTTTTTTTATCCCAAAGCCAAAGGTCTCCTGATTTACAATTCTTTTCAATCTCATAATAAGCTTTCCACCCTCCATGTATCCTTTTTTCAATGCTATAGTTCCAATTGAGCTTATGGTGGATATTGATTCCAAGATACTTGTATGAAGGAACTTCCTCGAAGCTATTGTTTTCATAAACAAAAGTATCGTAGGTGATCCTTTTGGATTTAATTATCATAACCTTTGTTTTTTCAATGTTCACAATCATGCCAATGCTAGAGAAGAAGTACTTGAGGGTTATTGGTTGCTTACCTAGGTCATAGGGACTCTTCACCATAATAAAAATATCATCAACATAAAGAAGGAGGATGATGAATATACTAGTGAGAGTCAGGCCAACACAACCTGCATCCTCCAAAGAATATTCTAACTTATCAGTATAGATGTGTTGATATCAATTCCTGCTTCCAAAATTCCCTTTCCCTTTCTATTTTCCCTACTTCCTCTTTCCATTTATTTTCCCTTTTCTATACCTAACTTCATTCCCCTTTTATTTTCCTTTTCTAGTTACCATACTTAGTCGCATTTCAAAAAAAAAAATCGACAGGTTCGCGTGCAGGCAAACTCGCGGATCTTCATCTCCATCCATGTTCCTATGTCATGAGTCCAACCAACCGTCTTGTTATAATATACTTAACCATTTTTGCAACTTCACGGGTTCAAGCCTTCATCTTCCAAGTTTCGTGATCTCCACTTTGCACCGAAAGTCCCGTGATCTACATTATGACCGTCAGACTTGTCGCGGGTACCAAGCCCCTAAGTATTTCATTTCTCCTCTATCAAGTCCGAACAACTGCTTTGCAACACTTAGCTTATTTTTTACCGTTCGCAACCACGGGTTTGCGGGTTCCCGAGTTGGAAGGTTCACAAAAGGCTCCATATTCAAATTTCTCTTATCCATCCCCACCATCTTCGTGCTTTTCCCAATATGCATTTAGTGCAGTTTAATGCTAATAACTGTTCATCCAGGCTCCGTAAAGATCGTCATTAATATCGAATGGCTCGAGGAGATTTTTCATTAAATTGCATTAAAGCACAATTTGCCAAAGGTTATATTATTGTTATCTCTCCGAAAGGACTCATTTCAAGTTATTATCCAGTTGAAAGAATACTCTTGTCAACCTATGGAAAAAACAACTAGACAATAGTTTTGTGGTGATACTTTGAATATTTTTGGTCATGAAGACCATAACTTTCAGTGGTCCAGAGGATATTCATATTACTCATCTCCTCTTTCACAAAAGGACGTAATTCGGACATTGGGAATTGCTCGCACATGGTGTGTTCATAAGGTATTCGACTGGAAAGAACTTGTTGCATGATGCATTGAGAAGTACGTGTTGATCCAACGAATTATACAACTCCAAGATCATTCTCCCATTTCCATTTCACCGCAAGTTTTTCATAATATGGTGAAGCTCCTTGAGCCAACACTTACCTTCAAAGGAGAAGACTATAGAGATTTCCTGAAGAAACATGAAAATGACTTGGATCTCTTGATTGTGTTTTTGGAGAATCCCGTGGCTGTTCCAGAAGACATAACCAGGATTCAGTTCGACTCTTTTAAAAACCCCTTTCGGGAAATCGCTGGTTGTTTACTAGGTTGACAGGTCAGGAAAGCACTGCCACCATTTCTCGCGTGATTCTTTTTATTTTATATATTACAGTTAAGCAACATGCTATCTTTGATTGGGGAAAATTGATTTCCATTGAAATCTCATCCCAATTGTCACATTTTTTTTTGTTTTCTAATTTATCCGTGACCTACGGGATTAGCCTATGGCTTGAGAAACTGCAACTCAGGGTCATCTAAGCCATTAAAATCACCCGAGGATCGCACCCGACCTGAGCCACACCAACCCTTAACATGGTTGGATTTTTTGTCCCCACAGGTTTCGAACCGATGACTTTAACATCACGGAGTGGCTTAACAACACACTCCGTCACTGACTTTCCTACACCTCGGGGACATCCCAATTATCACATTACAAAAGAGACAAGAAATTATTTATGGCTTCCTATTCGGTATTTGCAATAATGTATTTTTTTCAATTTCAAAAATTGATTATATGTAAGAGGGTGAACTGTGAAATGGATCTAGAACTACCTTCTGGTATCAAGCATTGTGGAGACACAAGACTTCTCTGTATTTTTACGAAGTTTACAATGATTTTGTTTTAGTCTTCAAAGGACTGTTGTTTGGTAAAAATATTGTTGGATTACTGAGAGGGGGGGTGAATCGATAATAGAGCAATTTAATCCTTTTTAACCATAAAATGCAAGTGTTATATCAATGTAGCATTATCATCCAATAGTTGTAGAGTAAATAAACAATGAACAAATGAGAAATCATACACATACACAGTACACCAGTGTTTTTACGTGGAAACCCAAAGCGTGAGAAAAACACAGAATGCTTTTTCTTATATGTCTTTAAGAATTACATTCATTGGAAGCAATGACTTCCTTTGTCTTCCAACTGCAACTGGAAGGAGTCTCCAACCCTTAGTTTCTCAGGCTACAACTTGAGGGAAGCCCCAACTCCACAATTTTCTGGCTACAACCAGAAGGAGGCTACAACCCCCTATGTTTTTCAGCTACAACCGGAAGGTGAATACAACCACCTGTCCTTGCCCCGTCTAACTGCCCTGATGCAGAAGTAGAATGATGGAACCACTGTCACACTATCACTGTGAGATATAGTGTTGTAAACCTGTACCAATCAACCTATACCAAACAACCTGTAAGCAACATGTACCATAAACAACCTGTAATCAATCTCTACCATAAACAAGTGCATCAAACATGCACGAACCTATACCATAAACCTGCACCAAACGAGTGAATCAACCTGTACCATAAACCTGCACCAAACGAGTGAATCAACCTGTACCATAAACAAGTGCATTAACCATGCACCAATCTGTACCTCAACCTGTACCATCAATGAGTGCATCAA
>SNQJ01S0051359.1:35822-76751 GCA_010110895.2 Picea sitchensis
CACGTGGAAGAGTGTACATACTTCTGGGGTGTAAATACTTCATGGGGTATAAACATGACTGAAAGTAAAAGACCTCTAAATCAGGAAGATAATTAGGCTCAACAATCAACATGTGCTTTGTAACTCTAAGTTTTGAGTATAAAGTATTTGAGATTGATCTATCATTATCTTTATTTGAGCTTCCCATGTGTCCACTCTGTTAAAGTTATATTATGCATGTAGACCATCTTCTTTTTATTTTATGCGATAAAAAATCTTTAGTTTAACTATGATGGATGTGAGGAAATTTTGACTATCTTTTTCAAATGTATGAAGTGTGCGGTTCCTGATCATTTCTCAGGAACTTTCTTTAAAAATAAAACAAAACATTTTCTTTATCATTTTTTTTTCTTGCAATCTTTATGTTTCTTTGATTACCACAACAATCTTCTACAAAGTCCCATATTTTTAAAAATCTAAAGTCCCAAGAAAATCTTAAGGTAAAGAGGAGTACCACCTCTATAAATATGCAGGGGGTTTTGTATCCTTGTGAGGTTGTCGTTTCGGTCCTAACGGATTCAAGTACCAATAAGATTCCGAAAAGAATAGGGGATAAGTAACAACCTTGTTTGACTCCTATATTACAATTAATTTCTTCTGACCATCGCTTAATGTGCCTAAAATTGGCAATAACTTTCTCATATAGCCTTACTGTAGCAACTCTTAACTCAAAAGGGACTTTAATCTCTTCTAACCTATTCCAGAGGTTAGTCATGGACACAATGTCAAAAGCTTTTCTAAAATCAACGAAACAAAAAAGGAGATCAATTTCATCATTACGACACTCTTATGTAATGATACTAAATGTAACAAGGTGGTCCACAGTGGAATGGTATCCTCTAAACTCAACCTAGCCTCTAACTCTTTTTCCATGGATTTCTAGCCATGTGCCGATCTTCTTCTCCAAAATAATTCCATACATCCTAGCTAAAATTAGGCTAATCATAAAGGTCCTATAATTAGAGGGATTTATTTTATCCCCGCTTTTAAAAATAGGTACAATGAGACTTTGAGTCCAAGGTTTTGGGAAGATTTGTTGGACAACTAAATTGAAGAGCTTATGTATGTGAGGGATGAGGATAAGTCCTCCAATTTTTAATATTTCAACTTGGTAACCTTCTATGTCCTTAGATTTTCCTTTTGAGCGCCACTTAACCCAAACATAATGTCTTCTATAGAAAACACTTCATCCTCTGTAGAGTTGTCTTGCATGTTGTCCATGATGTTAGGGGATTCATACAGATTTTTAAGGTAGAAATTCCAGTCCTTGAAGGGAATCTTATTATTTTCTTTAGTTTTACGAGTTAGAATTTGCTTGCAAAATTTCTTAGGATTTATCTTAAATAGGTGCAAGAGCTTCTCTTGCTTTCTATGTATCTAGTTTTTTTTTTTTTAATTAAGGTTTTGTATCTATTTATCTTATCATATTTTAAAGATGCATTGGAAGAATTCCTAATGGATTTTCTAGCAATTTTACATTCATTATCGTACCAAGGGTTAGTTTTACTATTTTTCTTTTTATGTAGCACCTCAATAGAGAAATTGTTAATTGAAGTAGAGAGGGTTGATGTAAAATTATGACAGTCACCTTCAATATAGTTATGATACGATATGAGTTTTAAATCATTTCTTAAGTCTTTTAAGAAGAGATCGACTTTTTGTTTGTCAAAAAGTTTGTGCCTTTGGCTATCAGAGTGCTCCTCTATAGATATTTTGTGCATGACAAAGTTAAGAGTTAGGGTTAGAGGTCTATGATTAGAGTCAGGTTCATGGTCATATAAAAGATCAAAGTTTACTATTTGGTTGTATATGGGATATTTGATATTACATAATCAACAACACTGCTAATCTGCCCATGGATACAAGTCATCTTGTTAGAATTTGGCCACTTCTTTAGACCATTGCAAATTATTATATCTTGAGAACTATAGAGCTTTATTAACTTAGTACCAAACAAATTCTCAACTAGGTCTTCATAAGTTCTTTTGTAATTATTAACTAAGATAAGGTCCTTATCTAGCCAAAGAGGATTAGGGTTGGAGTCATTTCTTAAAATAATAGCTTGATCGGTTTCATTTCTAGCATTAAAGTCTCCTAACAAAAGGTTACTACCTTCATTTTTCATAATGTAGATAACTTGCTCTAAGCTTTTGTAGGGACAATTCTTATCTATATTGTTTTTTGTATAAAAAATAGAGTTAATAGGTGTGGAATAACATATTGCTATATAAATCTTCTTAACAAACATCTCCATCCATACATACTGATTGAGAGAATCTTTCTTATGAATCTGGATCGTTTTTATGTAACATGCTATGCCTCCAATCCCTCTACCAGAGGACTTATGCAAAACAAATCCTTATAAAATATTATCATATAAAAAATACAAAAATATATTATTATAATGAAAATATAAATATGTGGAAAATAATAAAAAATATATTTTTCCATATTATATAAATTTTAATTACTAAGTTTCATTGAATGAAATAAAATTACACTCAATATACAATATAACTACCACTATACAATTATTTTAAATAATAAAAAAATTATATTAAAAAATTATATTTCTTTAGACACTTAGAAATCTGAAATTAACACTTTTTTTTCCAGATGAGAAATTAACTCACTGGGAACCCAACCCGATACTTCCCCAAATAGTGGATGATATGGGAGTGGAAAGCAATAGCCCCAGGGACTCATAGCCAGGCTCGAACCCGTGACCTCTCCCCGAATCGGGAGAGTGTGCGCACGTCTTGCCAACTGAGCTATCCCATGAGACTATCTAAAAGTAACACTTGATGACAATGCAATTATAATTTGTTTGTATACTTGTGAAATGTCAATATTCTTATCCACCATCATAACCCATCCCTTTTTCACATAGTCCGAGTAACTATAGCCTGCATAGCCCGAGTTACTATATGGCCTCGGGTGACAAGATACACGGATGTTGTTCTAGCCTTTCTCATATCTAAACATATTACTCTCTTCCGTCCACATCAACACATGTAGCTTTACTCCACCTCCGTCTATGCATCCAGTATGGAATTCGTAATCCTCCGCTGACCCACCATCATTACTCGCTTCAAATCTTACACGAAAGGAGTTGGGCCCATCACTACCATCATTACTACTCGTGAGAAAGCACATCAATATAACACCGTACGATTGGAAATATTCCATCTTCATATGAAACTCAAACGAAGTTTCACGATAGCTACGTTGATTTGCACGAAAGACAACATCCACTACTTTCAGGGTAAACTTCCCTGTAATTGATTGCAATTTTCGCATGAGCTACAAAAATTTCATAAATCCATTTCAATTGATAAAATTTAAATTTGACTATTATTTCTAAAAATATTATATCCATTGATTATATCCATTCTCTCTTAAAATTAAATTCTTTAGGCTAAATGTTCTACGAAATGACAATTTTTTTTTGGGATATTTGTCCAAAATCTGGTGAGAAATTGTTAGATTTGTAGATTTGATTGATTATTTCTATATAATCTGAGTGCCCCAAGGGATTTTCAACATGCTGAATCCATTTCTGCATTCATAAATGGATTTTGAACAATAACAAATAGTGATTCGTGTAAATTTATATTGCCGGATTTCGACGAAAAAAGCCGTTTCATAGAACAACTAGACAATGCCAAATTAAATAACCACCATCTCATCAAATGTTGTGTCCCAATAATTGATCTTGATCTTTGACTTTGAATTTCTAGTAAATAAGGCAATGGACTGATTTTCACCAGACGTGGATGTTTGAACATATTTCTTAAATCCATTTGAGCACAAGTTTAAAGCATAGTTTAATTGTTCTATGTTTTGGCTATTTTGGGGATATTTTCTATTTAATTTGTCCTAAATTCAGCCATAATTTGTTGGATATGAATATTTGAGTGGTTAATTCTGTATAATACTAGTGCCATAGGGGTTTTTTCAGCATGCACCAAAACCTAGAAGAGTTAGACAACACCCAAGTTTAATTTAGTGTTGTTAAACTCACCACAATTACAGTTACAGTTACACTAAATTAAAAATTAAGATTACACACCCGTCGATGCACCTCACAGATCAACTAGAGAAAGATTAGATAGTCCCAGGTTTCTTAATTAGCACATAAAGTATATAAATAGTTTTTGTGAAGGATACCAACAAAAAAAATTCAAATGTCATTCTAGATAACATCAATGTTTGTTGGATGGTGAAAATGTCTTTACCCCTTCGACGAATAGGGTTTTCTTAGGGTAGTAGGGTTTCTACGCACTGTATGCGTTGCCTACAGCGGTGCCATCCCTCCCCTCTACAACAAACACCACTGCACTGAACCTTCTTTTCCATTAGAATGTTTGGTACCAAGTCTGTGTGTCGCAACAATTACAAACATGATAGAGTGAGGCATAGTACAAGAAAGGTTAAGTCAACTGTTGAACATGGAAGAAGATAGGATTATAGTAGGATTTCACCAAGAAGTAAAAAAAGAAAGGAACAAATCTTGGTGTTGTTCCTGAGTCTGTACTAAGGCTTAAAGTACAGTGTCAAGGCATCCGAAAGTATGGTAATAGTTGATAGAAGATTTCACTAACCTTCGGTGTGGGAAGCTAATGAAGATTCCTGCATTCGCGCTGTCTGGCTTCTAACTGTTCCTGGGTTGCAATATCTTGTTCAATGGCCATCCATGAATGTTCTAATTCTTCTTGGGTATTAGCAGTTCTAAGGGTCGTACTGAAAAGATTTAACGCGATATTAGTTTGATCGGATATCCCGAGTTGAATATTAGGTTGAATTACTCTGGGTAAAGTCATTGAGGAACAGTTAAATGATGGAAATGATTTAAAGAGAAATTTTTAATGGCTGATTCAATTCGGTCGAACATAAGAGAAAACTTTGTGTGAGGAAATAAATAGGACTACAAACGAAAGGCCCTTTCCTGTAACTGTATGATTTTTTGTAAAAAGGATGAAACGAACGAAGAATACTTAGTTGTAAATAACGTAAAAATCTTTATCAGTAAAAACTCATGTATGTGTGGGAGAATAAATTAAAATGAACATCACACGACAAGATGCAAGTAACACACCACCTTATAACGGTAACTTGGTCTTACACCTGCTAATAGCCGGTGCAGAGGAAAGACAAGGGACAATTACCAATAGTATGAACTTGCTTCACTATAGTAGTAGTTGTACTAAGTTATAGTGATATCTTTCAACTATGTAGAGAAAAATGAAAAGAAACAATGAACATGACACAAACTAATTATGTAGAGCAAAATGAAAAGAAACAATAAACATGACAAAACAAACTTGAGATACAGTCGGGACAGAATCGAGAATCTTGGATTTGCTTTGTATTAACTTTCTTCATAAATGGGACTACAAACTAAAGGCCCTTCCGTAACTGCATGATTTTTGTAAAAAGTATGAAACGAACGAAGAATACTTAGTTGTAAATAACGTAGTAATCTTATCAAGAAAAACTCATGTATGTAAGAATAAATGTTTGAAATATCACACCTATGAAGATGTAAGTAACACCTTATAACGGTAATCTCATTCTTACACCGCTAATAATGGCAAGGTAGGAAAGACAAGGGACAATTACCAATAGTATGAACTTGCTTCACTATAGTAGTAGTTACACTAAGTTATAGTGATATCTTTCAACTATGTAGAGAAAAAATGAAAAAGAAACAATGAACATGACACAATCTAACTATGTAGAGCAAAATGAAAAGAAACAATAAGACAAACAAACTTGAGATACAGATGACGTAATCGAGAATCTGGATTTGCTTTGTATTAACTTCTACCAGAGAATTCTATTACAATAGGTACCAAAAGTCCAGCCTTTTGTTCTTATTTTGGTCCTCTATTTATACAAAAGGCGGCCCATTGCTTTCCTTTGCATCAAGCTCGGTGCATGATACACTTGTCCCAGAAGTTAGATACAAACCGCAGGGTCTCTGCTTATACCAAGTAGGAGGGGAGCCATTCCATCTCATCCACTATGTTTTCAAAGTGTGCCAGGTGCTTGTCTCTGCATAGACTCGTTGCATATCCTACATTTGTCCAGAAACTGGGCTATGAGCTGTGGATGGTTCACCCATTAACCGCTTCTAGAAGTAGCATCTCGGCCAATCGGGCAGAGTTGATTTCTTGTAAATTCATCAACTATATCGGTAACCGAGTTGCGCATCGATTGAATTAGATGCTCATCGATATGAAACATCCCTACCCTGTCCATTTTATAGATTTCCACCAAATCTCTCTATTCTTCTCTTTTATGTCCACCAGATCTCTCCATCTCCATTTTCCCTCGCTTCTATGCATCCTCCTCGATTTCCAATCCTATTACTGCTTGTTCATATTTTTGGAGGTTTCCTCAAGTGAACTTGTCACCTTTTGTACCTGATCTTTACTCAAAGCAATATCTCGCTCCCATTTCTTTAATAAAATGTTACCTCTCGTCTGTTCGTCAATTGAGAGCCCGGGGGTTCCTGTTGAAAAACCTGTTATTGGTAGCTAACACAGCTTCCTGGAAGACGACTCGAGAAGCTTCTGCGCTTCTTTCCTTGACAATCAGATTCTCAGAAATCTGATTTATCAACAAACAATTGTTTCAAAACTCCCCGATCTTGCTTAGTAGGCTCCGTTGAGCAGGAGAGACCTTGCTCCGAATGTCGACTGCTCGAGACTTGATCATCTCGACGTCAATCGCTCAGCTTCTCGTAACTCCGTAGCCGAGCTCGTGAATTGCATGATCGATCCTTCGATGGTCGAACCGTAATTCACCATCTCGATAACCAATCATCAAGCCTGCCTTGGTCTTAAGGACCTCAATTTCTTTCCTATCCGCTAACCAGACCATCTCTATGGCTCCACTTGTTTGACTCTTAGCATCTTCGGCGACCGAGGCTATTCGAGCTTCGAGAGTCTTGATCAACCGATTCTTTGCTTTGATCTGATTTTTCAATTCCGCGACTGATATTTGATTTGTCAAGCAGCAGACGCCCCAAATGCCTTCCCAAGAATCTCCCAGGAAACCCCATCTTTCTTTTTGTTCACCGCTTATCACTTTTTGTACCTTTTGACAAGACCTCCCTCATGATGGTGAAATTCTCGCTTAACTACAACTTTTCTCTTTCTATCAAAAAAATTACCGAGGTAGTTCCTCGCCTCTTATAGGCCTCAATTCTTCGTCAAATATCCAACTTTCACTAACATCTCAGGGCCGGGATTGGCGCAGGATAGAGAGATGGGTCACCGATTTGTTTCAGCCTTCCTGGCAGCGAAAGTGGACTTGTCATTAGGGGGTCGGAGTCTGCTCCTCGCTTCGATTCTCGACCTCGTGTGGACTCAGATCTCTTATTTCCTCCTTGGACTCGGCCCAGGGAGGACGAGGCCTCTTTTTCTGCTTCAATCTTCCTTCGCTCGTGATTCTTCTCTTTGTTAGGGTTTCTCTTCTGTTCTCCTTCCTGATGCTCCTCGGGGTTAGAGGTTTGTCCCTCAGAACCTTGGTCTTCTTTATCCTTATCCTTAGGGAGGCCCAACCCTTAACAATGTCGTTTCCGAAGACATCGCCTCTCAAGCTCACCGAATCTCTGAAAGCCTCCTGCCTTCTATTTCCAGAGACATTTGATTCAGAATTGTACTTCCAAATAGGATCTGGCGCCTCGGAAAACATCATCCCAAGGTGAGTCTTCGCTTCTGAACTCTTTAAACCGCGAACTTCCCAAATGAGTACTCACTCTAATCTTATGTGGGTCAGCTTTTATACCGATATATGCCACATTTAAGTCTTCTAAGGCTGCATCCTCAGCCCTAGCATGTCCAAAATTCATTAAGGAAAAGAATTAAGCCGGATAGGAAAAGATCTAATTACCTTCTTGCCCATTCTTTCAATTCTTTGCTCACACAACAATCGCTTGGCTTAGCCATCTCTCTCATTACGCTTGTTCGGGGATAAATTGTGGGAGGAGGAACAAGATTTTAATACTCAAATATGAGAATTTCTCTTCCACATACCAGTGTGTGATATGGTTCAGACTTGTGGCCGTAATCTCTCGTGGATGCTAAGGGCAAAGGTCAAAATGGTGATCGCAGTAAGCACTATTTGCCCAGCGAAAAATTTACAAATGAAATGTAATTATTTGCATTGTTCTCCCATAGTTTATCGTGGTAAATATGCACAGCTTTATCTTCGGATGGGCTCCATTTCCATTTCATTAGAGGAAAAGGCGACTTATTATTATAAGGTCCATAATATATGCGACATGTAGAACCCGGACGGGCCCCTACCGCCTCTTCTCTTGGTATATGCAATTTATATTCTCTGAATAAATTATCGAGAGCACTTTTGCCCAAATTGAATGAGAGCAACCTTCTCACACCTAAAATGAGGGAACCTAATCGATGAAAAAATGAGCCGTGGTTCTCCCAATTCAATAATCGCATGTCATCATCGCCACATATCTATAATTTGCCCCAACGAAGAAATCGAATATACAACCTCGCTGTTCACCCTGAATGAGGAGGAGGAGCGAGAGACCCAATCCCTTATCAAGCCTGGAAAAGTCCTGTCAAATTCATAGCCCTCTTTGAACCTTCGAAGAATTCCCGTCCAATATGAATTCCTCGGTGTTTGGGATTATACATAGCTCGATATGTTCGGTCCCCGAAAAGTCCCAATGATGTTTCGCTGGCTCTGGCCATTTACAACAAATCGAGTCGATGATCCAATGCCCATCTATCATGTCAAAGTACGGGAGTAACCGGAATCACAATGGTATAATCCCTGTCTAACAACATCAGCTTTTATATTTGGTGTTCGTGTCGTCTTTCACGATATCATAGTTGTAGTCATCAAAGTCGGAACAGTTTACTGCCTCGGATTGTAGGATATTCGTAATAGAAGACCAAGTAGAGATCGGTCAGTCCGAGGTGCTTAAGGTTCAAATCTAATCAACCTTTATACCGGGCGTTTCGAGACATTTGCTTTGCTTCCTCGTTTCCTTAGCAGAAGGTCAAACTGCGTTTTCGTTTCTTCTATGATAAACTCAAGGTGAGCGTGAAAGGTTTACTTGGTGTTAATTTGCTCGTATTAATTTAAACGAGAGATGTTTTTCTTTGCCATATAAAACAAGTTTCAGATATATTTCAAAATCATGTACCTCATTGCTGGGTTCATTTAATCGCTAATAAAACCAAATTAATTGAGGAAATCAGATCTTATTTGCGTCAGAGATTTACCCTATTTCCTCATAAATGTCATGAATATTTGAGCGGATTGACAGGTAATTCTGTTACTTAAGGGTAAATGAATCCCTTGTGAATTGTGCCTTCCTCGATATGTGGGATGTATCTTCAAAAATATATTCTTTAAAATTTCAAATTAACGCTTAGAAATTGGCCATATCGTGAAATTCCCTTTAATATTTCGATTCTATAACTCGAGAGATTGCGAATTCGATCTTATTATTAATGACAAATAAAACATGGTTGGCCTATCCCACGATATGATTAGTCTAATCACCGGATCGTGAATCAGAATTGAGGATAAGTTTTGGGAGAATGATCTCACCGAGTCGCTAAATCGCTGATACGTTGATGATGAAGGGGGCTTAAATGAAAATTATGTAGCGACTTCGCGAATCGGAGTTTCAGATGTTTTAACTTTATGAAAGGAAATGCTAAAAGGCGACGCGTCGGGTAGCCGTCAACCATGATTTGTTGTCTACTCCTCGTTTATCATGTTTAAAAATCGTGGTTCTCTACCTCGTTTTGAGAAAGAAAATTTAGGGTCGAAATTCAAGAGCTGTCCTCGAGGATGTCATATCCAAGGGTTATAGGCCTTATAATATTCTTGCCTTGGACAAAAATTAAAGCCGAGTTCACACTTCTCGTGATTCGGGACTTTGTAAGTTCAAGGAATGAGGTGTCTGGCCAGCGAGATCACGAAACTTGGAAAAAATCTTTAAGGACAAACATACTTGTGAAAAACGGGCCCTTAGTAAATGACAAAGGATTACTTATTCAGACAACAAAATCTTCAGAGTTTTATGGCTTTGAAGGAAAAACAGCATGCTCCAACACTGGAACGACCGACATATCAAGAGAAAAATTTTCAAGGAAGGAGACATAGTCCTACTCTATGACAACAAGTTTTTTACCATCCGTGAAAGTTTAGAATGCATTTGTTGGGACCAGAGGTCAAGATTGTCACAAACCTGGAGGAGATGTACGCTGAAGGATTCGGAAGGGACAAAATTAAGGCTGTGATCAGCTGGATTTGATGAAGTCAATAAGGATACGACCACTTGCAACTTGGAAAGTTACCACGTTAATAAAAATAAAAATAAAAAAACTGGGTGTCTCGCGTAGTGAGAAAATCAGTGAGACAAAAAAGAAAAGAGTTCATGCGCACATGTCATTGAGTCAGTGTGATGAAATAAGAATACTACGCTAGAAGCAAAGGGTATTGAAGCCAAGGACCCCACACACTCAAAAATCCCAACACACTAGAAAAAGGACCAACGGTTGGCAAACATGACAATTAGGAAAATGACGCCTATGGAATTCAGGCGCCAATTGGCAGCAGTGGGAGAAATTGTGAAAAACATATGGTAATCCGTACACAGAGGTAAAGAACTTGGCATGATGGAAAGAGAAAATTCTGAAAACACAACGCACAAGACCATAGTTAACAAGTATAATGGTACCACGCGTAGGGACAACAAGAAAAGAAAAGGGACAATTGTCGGTGGAACAGTTGTCACTTCATCATCCCACTATAAAGTCAAAAAGAGGGGGAAAACATTGTGATTTTTTCTAAGGAGAAAAACATAGAGCCAAGTGGAAGAGAGATAGATGTTAAAAACAGACCTGAAGTAAAATAAAACAAATGCGGAAACAAACATTAAGATACACAATAGAGACATAGATTATTTATTCACCCAAGGTGGGCTATTCACCATAGAAATTACGTCATTCCCTTTATTATTATCCAACATATGAAGGGATACAACCTACAACAAACCCTACTGTAATTCTCTTCTTTCTCATAGTCTCCTATCTCATAATACAATATTCACCATTAACTATAGTCGCAGGTTACATTTCATAAAGAGGGTTGCCTCTAGGAAACCCTAACATAATCTCTCTACCAGTATTTGCAACCTTATAATGAATGGTCCAGATTTACAATGAAAGTACATACATTTACAAGTAATTTTTTCCTTTCCTGGGTTTCAAACCCCATCGAGGATAAGTTTCCCCAAAACTCCTCAGTCTTCGCTTCCCTGTAGACCTTCATACCTGGGGATAGCCCTCGACCTCGCAGGGGGTGTTCTCCTGTGACTCTCGCTGGAAGAGTGTACATACTTCGTAACACTTCCATGGGGTATAAATACTGGCCAAAAGCAAGGACCTCCTAATCAGGAAGATAATCGCCCAACAACCAACAATCTCCACTTGAGACTACACCAACAACTCCACCGGCTGCTGTATATGATAAACTCTCAATCTTCTTGGACCCTGTAATTCTCATCTCATCTTCATTCTTAAAGACCAACCTAACTCGAAAGTAGAACTCGCTTCTCCCTCGTTACCCTTGTTAACATGTTCATAGACACCGCTAGTGTGTATATTTTACAACTTCAAATGTCCATGTTCCAGCAGTGGATCGTATGAAGTGGTACCTCAATGTATATGCTTAGTCTTCAAATGGAAGGTCGAAGTTCTTTGCAAGGTGAATGGTACATCAAGTCATTAACCCATTTACCTAATAAGGGACCCTCTAGACATGTATTCTATCTCCTATGTCTTGGGGACACATTACTTCAGTTAATTTGAAATGGATGGCCAAAGGTGTACTAATTGGTTTTGCATTCTGTATTCTAAACCTCCAACACCTTCTCTATGTACTCACCTCGAGACAATACCATATTTTTCCTGCCTCTTGTTATTCTCATGCCAAGGATTTTCTTTATAGCACCAAATCCTTCATCACGTCAGAATTGGATAATTTCTTCTTGAGCACATTTATCCCCGCATATTAGACCGCAACAAGCATGCCATCTACATACAATAGAAAGATAATAAAGCTTCCATTTTCTAGCTTTTAACAAACACGTTGATCGAATGACATCTACTATAACCCCGCTCACATAAACCTATCAAACTTCAAATTACACGCCTTTGAGCTTCTTTAGCCATACAAGCTCTTTCTTCAACTCTGTACCAAATTCTCCTTCCCTTGACCTCACACCCCTGTGGTCACGATATAAATCTCTTTCTCCAAATCTACATGGAGAAAAGTTGTTTTACATCTAACTGCTCAATATGAAAATCTTCTAACGCCACAAGACTTAAAATAGTCCTAATTGAATTCATTTTAACAGAGAAAATATTCATCAAAATCTATTCCTTTCCTTTGTGCAAACCCCTTACAACAAGTCTAGCCTTGTACCACGCCTCCATCTTCTTCCCTTCAACTTGTAAACCCATTTATTCTCAGAATGCTCTTTTCCAGAGGGTTAACTCCAACCAAGTCCCAAGTCCTGGTTATTTTCCAAGGAATCCATTTCCTTTCCATGCCTTGCTCCCACTTCTTTGGTGTCTACCGCATTGTCTCTTCATAACATTCGTTCACCGTTCACCAACAATAAATAATACAATGAAGGAGAGTATCGCTCCGGGGGTATACTTAACCTGGCAGATATTCTAACAACACCCTGTGTAAGCCGAGGCACTTACGCCCCGTTGTTGTACATTTTGATTTTCTCGTCCCTTTCAATGATCCTACTGGCACTGTATTCTGTTTCTTCTTTTTCTTTGTTTCTTTCTTTCCCTAAGAACTGATCTTTTGTAAGCATGACCTTCTACTTCGGAATAAGGACATCTCTACTCCTAATGATTTTTTTTATTTCTTCTATAATCCCATAAGTTATAACCAAAATCATTAACAATTCATCCAATAAAGGTACACTTGATTTTGCCTCAAGCTTTGTTCTATTTTCTTTATCAATATGGGACAAATGATTCACAACCTAAAGTTTTCAAAAAGAATAGTTTACCTTTTTTCCTCGCCCATTCCTCCTCCTCTTGAATTCTACTATCCAAAGAGCTTGAAGGCCCCCTATTTAAGTAAACAAAAGTTTCTACAACATCTGCCCATAACTTAAGGGGAAAACCGGTAAGTCTTCATACTCCTTGCACGCCTCCATGATTGTTCCGTTTCATCTTCGCACACCATTTTCTTGTGGCACGAATCATGGTATGAACAATAATCATCAAACTCCTGTTGCAATATTCACCTCCATTATCTGATTCAGACACTTCAAACTTTTTCCGTCTCATTCTCAACTAAAGATTTCCATTTTAAAAGTATCAAAACCAGATTTTTGTCAATGCAATAAACCCAAGTTTTTCTAGTTAAGGCCATCACAAAGTAACATAATAATGAGAGCCACCAAGAGATGATAATTGAAATGGGTCCCCATACATCTGTATTCACAAGTCAGAACTCATTCTTTTTTCTTTTCCACTGAACTGACTTCTTTGTAGAGCCTTTCCTTAAACACAATGCTCACACAAGTTCAAATCAATTTGTTTAAGATCCGGCAAGAAATTTCTTTGTGAAGGATTCAAAGATAATTTTCTCACTCATGTGTCCCAAAATATGATGCCATAGTGTCAGACTCCTCAGAAGCTAAAGATATAGAAGAGTTAGTATTACCAATGCATAAATACAATGTACCTACCTTCTCCTTTTCATCACCAATGATCCTTTGACCTTCCACGCCTCCTATCTATAAATATGGATATACAAATTTCAATTGCTAACCACCGCTGAAATTAAATTTTCCCAACTGAACATGTCTTTACCCTTCAACCATTGGTTTCCATTACGCTTTTATTTTTACCTTCCATTCCAACAATTTTGCATGGTATCATCACCCAAATGAACTCCCTGTCCAAAATCACTTGGAACATAATCTAGAAAATGTTTCCTATGGGTGTGGCATGAAATGAAGTTCCTGGAATCTACTACCCAAGACTGTAAATATTATCTACAGAAGAATCAAAGCATCTTGTAACACATCACTTGTTACATTTGCTTCCCACTTCTCTCCCTACCGCCCATCTCTTTGTTTCTTTGAGCTCTACTTTTCTTCGCATGTCCTTTCTTCCCACAATTCTAGCACTCTATCTTTCCAAGTCTAGATTTGATCTGCCTAGAATTTCCTCAGGTTCCCCGAGCCCTTCTCTCTCTCTTATCCTTTTGTCTCCATGTTCCCTCTCCATGTTCAAGGTGTTACCGATGTCCTGACGCCCGCCGTGATTCTCACTAAGGATAACACCAACAACATCATCAAATTTTAAAGTATTTGAACCGTAGACGGAGTTGTCATTACAACTCATGACCGTCGCTCCAAGTAATGAGCACAAGATTAGAAGAGCCCCGATCTCATCATCAAAGCCAACTTTTACAATCCTAGTTTATTAGTAACTATATAAATTCATTTAAATGATCCGCAAATGTAATCTAATCTTCCTGATATCTTCATATTAAATAATCTCTTCATTAGAAATACCTTATTGACGCCGAGGTTTTTCATACAATTGCCAAATGACCATCAAACTCTTCGTTGTCTTTTCTTTAGAAACATTGAGTTTCACCCATCACTGTGCTCACCAGACGTTCCTATAGCCTTTATGTCAAGAATCTCCCATTTTCATCCTTCATGGTCGCCGCCTTCTTTGCTACTCCACCCAATGGTAGGAATAGATCCTTTGATATAAATAATATTCCATCTGCATCTTCCATAACTGGTAGTTTTGGTCATTAAATTTCTCGACCCTAAACTTTCCATCTTCCGACATTGCTCCCACTCGAACCAGGAACCCTCTTTTCCTGCGAGTTACCTTTCGCTCTAATACTAGTTGTTAGAAAAACAGGACCGTGGAGAAATAAAATAAAAATGAATGTGGAAACAAAACACAGAAGATACACAATACAATAGAGACATGGTTCACCTAGTGTGGGCTACATCCACCAGAGAAATTGCCAGGTCCTTCCTTTATTATTATCCAACATATGAAGGGATACAACCTACAACAAACTCACTGTAACTTCCTCTTCTTTCTCTCACAGTATCCTATCTCAGAATACAATATTCACCATTAACCATAGCCACAATACATTTCCCTCATAAAAGAGGGTTGCCTTCTAGGGCAAAAAACCCTAACATAATCTCTACTGTTAGATTTGCGACCTTATAATGAATGGTCCATATTTACAATGAAATTACAATATACATTTACAAAGCAATTTTTCCTTCGGGGGCTTTGCCCTCGAACCCCCATCGGGGGACACTACCCTTGAACCCCCACTGGGGGCTTGCTTGCCCCTAGACTCCCCAGCCGAGGGGATAGCCCCCCCAGACCCTGTAGAGGGGGTACCCCCCCTCTGTACTCCCCCGCGTGGAAGAGTGTACATACTTTTGGGGTGTAAATACTTCATGGGGTATAAATATGGCTGAAAGCAAGGACCTCTGAATCAGGAATATAATCAGGCTCCACAACCAACAATAGAGAGATATTTCGAGCAAGCAAACATCGATTTAGAATATTTACAGCCTAAACGTCATCGCAATGTCACTGCCATGAGTTGGAGAGCCGGGCAGGGTCGACAAGAACACGAGAAGTAATACTCGTGTGACAAACACAAGGGAGAAAGAAGTACCTGTAGTGGTGGATGTGGATGAACTCCACACCAGATTATGAAGAAAACTAAGTGATGGTAGAGGAGGAACAAAACCCAGTGTAGGAGGTCGGGTAGCTAGAGGAGGACACAGAGAGAACTAAGTCTGACACCTCGAGGGGAATAGGTCCACGACATGCCGAGAAGGTCACAGGTTCAGCACCACAGAGCCACAAACCAGAGGTAGGACAAGCAACAGTACACGAGGGTGTACCGGAGTTGGGGGTCTCATCCTCACAATTCAAAGAGAAGGGTCACACTGAAAGAAGCGCACACAGAGGGTCACAACCACAAGTCGAAGGGACCTTGGCTCTACCGAAGATTCCAGGTGGGGTGCGCATCGATGATGACATGGTCGGTAGAGTGACTGCTATCAAGTACTCAGACCACAACGTGGTCGATGTCACCAAATTTCCATACCTGGCATCCCAAAACTACTTGGAAAGTAGGGGAGAAGGTTTATCAGGCATGCCACTATTAGAGCTAGTGCAGTGGATTCTTGGTCTTTACAACACATGCATCATGAATTTACTGGATGTCCCACATTTTGGGTGGGGAAATCATATTAACATTTGCATCAAGCAACTACTTGCACGAGTGCATGACGAGATTTTATGGATGGATAGGCCGGTGGCTATCACTGTGGACCTCATCACAACAATCATGGGGCTACCCATAGATGGGGAGAAGCCAGAACAATACTTGGAGGATAATACCAGAGCCAAGGCCATCTCTGATGAGATCAAGTTCAAGTATGGCGCGGAGCGCGGTAACAGGGGCATCGAGATCAGTGACATCAACGATCCCGCGACAAGGTTTTCCACTAGACTCCTCGGATGCAAACTAATGTGCAAATGTCGCAAAGAGGAAGTATCGGCTAGTGTGGTCGCCGCCACCACGCAGTGTGCAAAGGGGAGCTCGATGACCTAGGCCCCATATCTCTTGAACTCATTATTAGAGGACTATAAGGACACACAATATTGGGTCTCTGAGTTCCACTACTCGTGGTTACTCATCCTCATTGGCCTCGTTGGCTAGAAGGAACTAGTCTACAACATGTACCTGGAGAGACCATGGAAATGTGGCACAACACGCTACATATCATTACACAGCAGCGTAGACCCCAAGAGAAAGAGACAAACACATACATATTTGTGAGGTATTTCGCAGAAATGCAGGAACTCATTGTGGATACATTGCGCATTACACCACAGATTATCCAAGAGTTTAGATAGGTTGCGAACTTCACGGAAACAAGCCATAGATTATGGATGTAAAAAAAGGGAGACAAATCCAAGGAATGGCTACAACTCAACTACTGCATGATGTCAGAACAAATCTAGAGATAGGTCCAGGAGTGGCCCAAAGAATGGAAGGTACCAGAGATTCCAACCGTAATACCAAGCTCACAAAATCAGACCTAGGGAAGACTAGCCCCAAAACACTAAATAGGCATCAACGAGGAAGGAACCAAAAATAGGAGTGCGCATGGTCAAGAGGGGGGAAGCACCCTAGCCAAGAAGAAACCGAGAACATAGAACATACCAACAATGAGCTCTACACAGGCTCCACCGCATGCAAAACAACCACCAATGCATTCAATAGAAGAAGTGTGCGTGGAAGAAACATGAATAGGAACACAGGAGATCCCTAAGGAGGAAGAACAAGGGGCAAGAACCTAGGAGATTCCTAATGTAGAAGAAATGGGGCCAACAACTACCAGAGATACTCAGAGGTCCATTAGTCCTAAGCCATTAGCCACCCAGGAGAAGCATCTAGGGGAGAAAACCAATGGTGGCTGAAAGAAGACGAAGGCCCACAAGCCATAGATCCATATATCACTAACCCCAGATGATGTGGAGTTAGTGGCAACAACAGTCGAGGAGAGACTGGATGAGGTGTGGGAGAATTCAGAGAAGCATAGGGATTCAATTGCAGATCAGGTGCAAGAGGTAAAAACTGCGCTGGCGCAGCTAAGGATCGGGGCAACAAAGGCACCAAAAGAAACACCCATGCAGGCTCAGGAAGGAGTGCCAGTGCCTGAAACAATGCAATTTGCAGCGCAGGTGAGTGCCAATTTCATCATCACAGTTGAGATGATGTTCCTTGATGAAGAAAAAATACAGAAACCTTTAAAGGACATCGAGACGTTGGACGTGGCACTAGCCAAGATTCCAAAAAAGGAGATATATAAACTTCAGGTAAGCGTTGCATAAGAGATTTAGTTCAGAGAAAGAGCGAATGTGACAAACCTACAGGTAGCACAGACAGAAAATGTCTTGGTGAAGGAATCCCTCAACCTTGAAGTGCAACAGAAAGAGAGAGTGTAACAAAAAGTTGAGGAGATGGAGAATCAGATCCACATGCCATTTCAAGAAATTCTTGAGAACACAAATGAGGAGGCAGGGACTTCAGAAGAGAAGCTACGAAGGATAGAGCAGACTATCCAACAATATAAGGAGAAAATTAAAGAGTTGGAGGAGCGTGTCACACCCACTACTCCTCCAGAAGTAAGAGTGCAACGAGAACATGAGGCAACAACAACTGTGGAGGACATCGACCAAATAATACATACAGTCACTGAGATGTTAGAAAAGAGCGCGTAGCTGTGGACTCACCTCCTAGCGGATGGAAGTCTCCAAGAACTCCAAGAGAAGGAAAATAAACTCCACGCAACCATGGCAGAAGTGAAGCAGCGACAGAAAATAGTGTCACTGTTAGAGAAGATCAAGACTGCCACCAAAATGAAGGCTCTACAGTTTGAAGAGAAAGCACTACAAGCATAGAAGACAATAAGACAGACATTGTTGGAGCCCCTGGAAGAAACCGCGGAGCAACTAGTCATGGAGAGCGACACAGCTAAGAAGAGCATTAAGGAGATCGGATCTGAGGGAGGAGAGATGTTACAATCTTCTATCACGGAGCAGGTGGTCACTGTTATGGCTGAAAAGAGCATTCAGGCTCATCGATAGTGCCAATGGATAACAAAAATGTATGACGCACTGCATCATGCAGTAACAGGCGCATGAAGCAAGTAGTGACAATTGCATAAGTCAGGAAGTGACTTAGGATGAGTCATATGTCAGTGTTGGGGGCCTATTGGGCATAAGATCATTTTGGGGAAAAGGCATGACGTGGAGGAAAGATAGTTGGCAAAAATGCGTGCAAGGCGCGCATGCAAAAATATGGGAAAGAAAGACAGCTGGCAGGAAAACGCACATGCAAAGGAGGAAAGCATGCAAGGCCAACATGCAAGAAGACCTAACTAGGTTAGGGTTTTAGTAAGAGAATGTAACGGTTGATGAGACAAAAATACATATAAATAGATACCTAGGAGGTCTAGGGGGGTTCTAGATTTTATGGAGTGTTACTCGCATGAGAAGGAGTAACTAGTTTGTAACACTACTATAATGAGATCTAATCTTGTAAGTTGTGGAGCTGTAGGGAGTCAGAAGGGTAGATCTTGAGGGTTAGATCACAGGCTAAGGAGCCTGGTGTGATCTAGTCCACCTCATCATAGATCATGACCTGACTGAGGATGAGTTGTAAAGCATGCAGCGCTGTAGATTTGGAACTGCCATAATAAAAGAGCTTGAGAGCCAGATATTTGTGGACGTAGCCCAGGAGGGGGTGAATCACGGTAAAACCTATGTTATGTGATTGAATGTTTGTATCTCTTTTACTGTTTATGAGTAGATGTTAAAATGATGTATGAATGAACTAATGAATCTAATTAGATTACATGCATGAATGAGAATGACGATATATTTCTTTAATCATTAGATAGAATTCACAACGCGCACTTCACAGATCCCCATTCAGTCTTGGATTGCAAGGACTTGAGTATTGCAGTCACCAATTAAGACTATCTCAGGTGAGACTGCGCAGTGCACTCTGTGCATTGTGCTGCCTTCTGGTTTACCAGGAGGGCCGATAGTTTTAGAGGCTTTGTTGGATCCCCAATAGACCTGAACCTGGGTCAAATCATGTTAAAGGTATAACTAAGATAAACAACCAACAATATGAAACTTTTACGACACTTGCGACACTTAGGGCGAGGTACCTAGGTGTGGAAATTTGATGTGTAATAGACATATCCAACAACTTTGGAAGCTCAGAATAAGAACAAGATCAAAGTAGAGAGGGTCCTATTGGATTCAATGAAGGATCATTTGATTCCTCATATAACTAAGAAGACGACAACCAACGAGATGTTTGATGCTTTGGTAAGTTTATTCTAGAGAAAGAACATGAATAGGAAGATGATCTTAAGGAATAAACTCAGATCGATGCATATGTCTAGATTTAGTAATTTTACCAACTACCTCAAGAGGATCACAGATGTGCATGATCAACTTGCAGCCATAGGGGAGAAAACAAAGGATGCAAAGCTTGTACATGTGGCATTGAATAGTCTTCCCAAGTCTTGGGAACCATTTTTCAAGGGAGTTTGTGCTCTGGAAAATATCCCAAATTGAATTTTTTTTTCATATGATTGCATCCAGGAAGAGGCTCGAGAGAATTCAAAGGGAATAAAGTAGGGAGGTAGTGAGGAGAAATTAACTCTTGTCAGTAAGACATGAAAGGGAAATTGAAAGAGTTATAGCAAGAAGGGTAACTGTGATGGAGGATCATCACAGCTAGGGAAGAAGAAGGACTTGAGTAAAATCAAGTTCTTCTCATGTCATAAGAATAGACATTATGCATCTTAGTTTCCAGAGAAGAAGAAGAAGGGTAATGGAAAGACACAGACACAATCATTAGCAGAGACACAGCTTGATGAGTTTGAAAAAAAGTTTGATATGGAGTACTCAATGGTTTCATGCCTTTCTACTATAACAACAATGATAAGTGATTGGTTCCTAGATAGTGGTGCATCTCATTATATGACAGAAGCACAAGAGATAATTAACAGTCTGATGAAGAGGGACTCATATGTTCATGTGGAGCTGGGTGATGATTCCAGGTATATAGTGAAGGGAGAGGGAATTGTTATGTTCCAGATTGAGTCAGGAGGTTTGTTAGACTCCCAGGATGTTCTTTACATACCAATTTTGAATAAGAATTTACTTTCAATATCAGCTATGGAGGACAGGGGTTTTGTCGTCACTTTCTAGAGAGGTAAGGTACTCACACGTCTAGAGAAAGATAGCCCGGACAATGCAATGGTCGTTGGGGTTAGAGAGGGAAATTTGTATAGGTTGTAGGGAAATCTTGTTCAGGCTTTGGTACACGATAGTGACAACCTATGTGAGTTGTGGCATAGGAGGTTTTGACACCTACACTACAGGGCATTTTCGATTCTGAGGGAGATGGTTACAGGTATTTTATATTTTAGTATTGAGCATCAGGCATTGTGCAAAGGGTGTGCACTTAGAAAGAATTCTAAGGATGATTTTTCTAGAAGCAAGAGTAGGTCCAAGGGGATATTAAATCTTATCCATTCATATGTGAGTGGGTTGATTTTAGTAGCATCATTACAGGGATCGTCATACTATGTGACATTTATTGATGATTTTCCATGAAAACTTGTATCTTCTTTATGAAGACCAAGGATGAAGTCTTCATATGGTTTCAAGAGTTTAGAGATTAGGTGGAGAACCAGAAAGGGAAGAAAATCAATTGTTTTAGGTCAGATAATGGGGGAGAGTACATCTTCAATGACTTCAAGGATTTCTGAAAGGAGGAATGGATCAAGAGGGAGTTGATAGTCTCATACAACCCTCAACAAAATAGGGTTGTAGATAGAAATAATTAGTCCATCACTGGTTCTTCCAGGGCTATGATGCTTACTAGGAGTTGTCTATGTTTTTGTGGGAAGAGGAATGTAACACAATGGTGTATGTGCAGAAAAAGAGTTCTCAGAACATATTGGTGGACAAGGCTCCAAAAGAGGAAGTCTCAAGAGTGAATCCAAATATTTGTCATTTGAGGATCTTTTGTTGTTCAATCTACATCCATGTTCCTGTGGAGAAGAGGATGAAGTTGGAGCCTTCAAGGAAGAAGGGTGTATTTGTGGGGTATGGAGAGACCTCAAAGGCTTACAAGATCTTCATTCCAACGCAGAAAAAGACAATTGTGAGTAGAGATGTTAAGTTCAAGGAGAACTTGACATCTAGCAGATCCTAGGAGTCATTAGCAGTGATAGAGGACAAGGATAAATAGGCTTCGAAGGATGAGCAAAAATCAACAGATCAAGATTTGGGTGGGGAGGAGGAGTTATCCCCTTCTAGTCCTATCAGGACACCCAAGTGGCTATTGCAGACATTGAGGGATGTTGGTGAGGATGTTAGGAGTGTGGTCAGAGAGCGCAGGTCTATGAAGAAGTTTCCAAACTATATGGCTCTTATGAGTAGCATCATTGATGTTGAGCCTCCCCGTTTTAAGGAGGCAACATATCAGTAGGTATGGTGGGATGCCATGGTATAGAATTACACCTCTATTATGAGGAATGATGTTTGTTAAATAGTTCCAATACTATAGGGGAAGTTGTTATTGGATAAATCGATGAATTCATACATAAACTAATCTCCCTAGATCCACCTGGATCTAGAAGAAAATAAGACATGACATGACACTTTCCCTAAGTTACAATCATTTAATTTACTACCAAAGAAGAGATGAGTGACATACCTTTAAATATCGCTTCCTTATATCTTTGTTGTCCCTTCTTCACTCCGGTGCTCTTGTGAAATTAGATCTGCAATGACACAAACCAACCAAAGTGAAAGGCAAAATAATATATTCAATGAAAACTTAAACATGTGATCAAGGAGTCATGTAATAAAATGAGAATGATTTTATGGGAAAGAAACATGCCATCGTATTATATTAAGTAAAAGTGGAAGATACAACCAAACTTCCTTGATGTCGCAAGTTCCCTTTCAGTGGCTCTTTGCTCCAACACACACACACTTGCTTCAAATTTGCATGAAGATGATCCACAATGGATTGATGGGCAAATGGAGACCTCAAGCATTAATTGAAACATGATTCCTCACATAGTCTTCAACCTATTCTTTCATAAATTCTTTGCTTAATATTTCTTAACCTTTTCCATGAGAAACCTATCATTATATAGGAGAAGGAGAGATGGTTAAAGAGATTAGGATGATCCTACCAAATCAGAGAAGTTAGTAGGATCCCGACCATATGGATTCCAACTCATATTCTAGAATATCATATTATATAACCTTTGTGAACTTCTTCCTTTCTTTATCTTTCAAACGCCGCCACACCCTACCTATATAGCAGCCCGTGGAAACCCCACGAGCCAGGTATAGAGTAGCCTACGAAAATTAGGCATTTCCGCACTATGTACTACATGCAACCTGCAAAACCCTTCTAAAAACAAGTTTTGTAGAGGAAGACATCAACCACTTTTCTCATGAGAAGGATCCTTTTGAAAGCTTGAACACATGCTTGTAGAAACATCACCAGGGTGACCAAAATAATGTGTAATAGAATGCCCCCCAAAGTATGAGGCTGAAACTCATGACAACTGAAATACTTTGTAAAATGCGTGTGTGTGTTGGGAACAAGGAGCTCACCAATCGGGAACCTGAAAACAATCAAGTGTCTGCACAATATAATACCATTTGTTAGGTAGGAATTCCCATGCTGAGCCTACAAAGGATTGAAATCACAAATTTAAGTCATGGCCACCAATCATACACCATGGATCCATGTCATCAAAATAATACATAGCCACCAGGAATACATTGTGGATCTATGTACTAGAAAACTCAAATTCGGACATATCCACAAGACATACAAAGTGGATCTATGTGCCAATTCAAATCATAAATACTCCATCGCAACCTGGACCGAAAATATCAGATCCAGGGTCTTCAATCCTGTCATCTATAAGTGAATCTAGCCATGCGATTACAGGTGCTGAATTTGAACATGGTAGAAACCACTTGATTACCGGTCATTGATGAAAACTGTTAACAAGTGCGAGGGAAATCACCATTGATGTCAATGACTCCCAAGGTACCTTAGTACAATCCAATGAATGTGAATAAATGAGATGAAGTTGAACACTTGATGGAATCTCTCGATCAGGGACCAATGATGTGAATCCACTATTGAAAGCGAAGAAACCTGCCATTGAGGCATGCAGGCCCTAAGGTACTAAATGATTTCTAAGTCTTGTTCCTGGATGATGAATTGAAGTCGATAGGAAAAGACTCGTCACAGGAGGGCCTTGATGTATCCCCCATCAATGACACGAAATAAGTAACATATTTAGGGAAGATCAAAGTATGAAAATGATTTGAAATTGACACAGGGAAGGTCGACATGGTAGGAATTGACAACTGTAGATCGACTCGATAGAGGGCTTGTTTGGAATTCTCTTGAACATATGAACGACACGACAATAGTCTTGGCAACATTGAATCAAGGACGAGACAAGATATGAACTTACAGAAAGTCATACGAGAGACAAATGAATTTCCTAACCCGGATATAATGATAAAGGGGGTGTCATGTTCAAGACCGACTATTACTGCCACTGACACAAATACAGAGACACATTTCATTCCCAAAATTCCCCCCACCATTTCTGGCGAGTACCCCTTTAGTTTTACGCAAGATTGAGGAGGATAACATATGATTGTTGATGTAAGCTCATCCTTCAGACGATTCCCTCGAAGTATGTTTAATGAACCCTAAGAATGAGTGGTTCGATCCTATATGGGTCTTTCAATGTTTGTTTAACGAGTCCAAAGAGAGACAAATTGGGGTTTTTTCATGTTTTGATGGTCTAAAAAGCACTTAAAGATAACTCTCCTAGTTCCTTTTTCATAAATTAGTTCGACGAGACCGAAAAAGTGATAACCTACCGCCCATTGAACATTTTCTTCGAATACTTTTACGAGCGTGAAAAGAACAAGGTCCCTCAACGATCTTTTCGTTTTTACAGAGCATGAAGAGATCTTAAAGGATACTCCATAATTTTTGTTGTTTTTGTGTTACCATGATGAGTACAAAAAGATGACAAAAGTATACTCGGTTGTGTTCTCATTGATTTTCGAGCACAAGAACGAACAAAGACTGAGCTCGAGGTTTTTCCTGAAAAACCTAAAAATTATTTGTACATGTGACAAATGAAAAAACAAATTAAGAAAAATATGCGTACTTCATCATTCAGGTTCCTAGATCATTTATCTGTGAAATAAAACCGCACTCACAATGCCATTAGAACATTAGGTTTTAGGTAAAACGAATAAAATAAAAAAAATTCAATAGAAATGGTAAAAAGCAAATAAATATAGGTGAAAACCCTTTTTTACCATCTCATTATGATTTCACCCAAAACTTGTCTAGAAAACCCTTTTTACCTCAAACTTCCTTTGTCGATTGTAGGAGGTACGATCAACTATTTGACGAATGGACTCCGCCAAAGAGGTAATCTTCATGTTCTCTATCTTTTCCATGGATTAATTTGCTTTTTTACTAGTTAAAATATAGATTTTGAGTCGATTTTTAGGCCGGTAGGTGCGCGTAGGCGTCGCCCCAGGTGGGGTATATCGAGACCTAAAGAAATCATAGGTTTTCGTAGGTGCCCTTTGGTTCACCTCTGGAAATACTGCACTATGCAACAACTCCACCTGCGGCGGGCGAAACTCAAAATTTCATACTAATTTTTAGCCAATAAAAAATTACCAAGGATGTGAAATCAAGATGCTAACTTTCTTCTTGTGGCTTCACTACAGGTTTTAACCATCAGAATGTTGGAGTGGAGAGAAAGAGAACATAAGAATGATGATTTCGTCACTGGGAATGACCTGGGCACAGTTGACGCCCTCCGAGAATGCGGGCTCCTGAAATTCTTCAAGATCCAGGGCATGAGGGCCCAACTGAGGTTGCTCGAGTACTTGGTCCACATGTGGGATGTGGATCAACAGGTGTTTCATGTCGAAGTCCACATGCTTTCCCTATATATCAAGGATATCTATTTTCTGACAGGGTTGTCACGCTGTGGATCCCATGTGACATTGACAGGAGGCAGAGGTGGTGGTCTACCAATGAGTGAATATGTCCACCGATATTGTGATCTCGAGGCTGAGAGATGTAAGGGAAAGGTTTCCATTAGGGGCATTCGAGATTTAACCCTACAGACTATCTTGTTCACTATCCCACGTATGGCAGGGAGTGAATCTCCTCACATGGCCCTCCAAAGTTACTTTCAGTATGCAGTGGAGTGCATGGAGCCTCGGGTATTTAACTGGTCTGACGGGGTTCTTCGCAGTATGAAGACACATCTGACAAAGTGCAATAATGGTGACCTAAAAAAATTTGGGTATGGATCTATTTTGGTGTCCTTCTTCCTCGAGAGGGTTCCACACTTGCGTCTACAGGTAGAGTGGAGCATACCGACCCCACGGGATCCAAGGATGAAGAGGTGGTGTGACCTCATGGCTCGGTACGTAGCGGGCACCATTGTCAAATACAATGATGTGTTTTCTGACTGGTTGAGGCCTCAGATATTGATGATAGATGATTACGCGTATGCAGGCTTGGATTTCAGAGGCAATCCAGAGTTGGTTATGCCTGAAGATTCTTAGTGGGGAGATCTAGGTAAGAAGTACATTTTGGTTTTATAATGTTTTTGTAAATTTTTAATATATGAAATGTTTTTTATGTTTTTAATCTGAGGACTAATCAAAAATATTTTGACAACATAGATGTAGGGGTGCACCAACCTCCCAGTACATCCCTTGTCCAGAGATGAGGGGAAGCAGCCTAGGCAACAGGATGGGATGCTGGTGACTACGAGGCGATCGAACAGAACCTATAGGGGTTGAAAGCCGATATTCTAGACAACTCTATCGATGAGATTCCAAGACGTTATCAACGTCATACTATGGGCGAATTTGGTTCTATTAGTCGACTGCTCCGTAGGGTAGCACGAGCAATTGTGTATTATTGTGAGCGACATCCTTGATGCTGTTTTGTATATAAATCCATGTGCTTCACATTTTTGATATTTTGGTCTTCGGAAAATACACTTTTTGTAAAAATGTTTATCTTTATATATACATGAGGATTCTACCAATTTACTTTGCTTTATATACAAAATGTGGTTGGATTTATAAATGTCTCAAATGTCTGTCTAACACATAATTAGCTAATGCATTTGTTAATGTATTTAGACATCTAGGAATGTGTTGATATTCAATATAATCAAAATGACGTTCCAAGAGGTGAATTCATAAATATACCCTTAATAAAGTAGGACTTCAGATAGCATAGACATTACTTAACTGTAGTACTACTAGCTGTGAATCAAGTCATACAACAAGGTGACACATTCCAAGTGAAATAGCGTCGGTCAATAATTCAATGAATGCATTGTATTCTGCGATATTGTTAGTTGCACGACCAAGGCAAACACCGTGTAGACTGATTAATTCGTTCGTAGGTGCGTAGATTTCCCAAGCAACAAATGCTAAGTTCTAAGTACTACGACTAGCGCCATCGGTGAAGCCAATGTAGGGTAGCGAAGACACCGACATATGGAAACCAAATACAACGCAAGGTAAGTAGTTGGGGGTCGAAACCAAATAACGAAAAAGCACACAAAAGTAGCACACAAGAGTATGATACAAGAAAAATACAAGCACTCATGCAAAGATAACCTAAGCATAGTACTTCTTCGAGTAAATCCCATTTCTGGGTTCACTCAAAGGAATGCCATCATAATCCACTAAATCATAGGCTCCCTTCTCTAACACTCGTTTTATGATATAAGGGCCTTCCCACATAGCCTCGAATTTTCTGGCTCCTAGTAAATCACGATCTTGTTCGTAGAGGAGAACTAGATCACCCTCAGAGAAAATGTGTGGCTTGACATGCTTGTTGTATTGGGATTTGACACGTTTTTTTTGGGTTTCATTAACCAGGGTGGCATCGTGATAGGTCTCATCTAATTGCATTAGATACAATAGATGTTCTTCCTCAACAGAGGTGTTTGGGAGAAGTGCAATGGATAGCTTCAAAGATGGTATCTCACATTCAATTGACAAGACAAATTCGATACCATACACTAATTGAAAAGGCGTAAATCCCGTGGAAGACTTCACGGATGTTTGATAGGCCCATAATACTGAAAATAACATCGTGTGCCAACTTGTCTTGTGAATTCCTATTATTCGTTGAAGCATAGTGATAAGAACTTTGTTTATCACTTCAAGTTGGCCATTGGCCTGCAGGTAGTAGGGCGTTGAGTTTTCATGTCGAAGACCCAACTTTTCGGTAAGCTCGAACATCATGAAATTTCGAAAATGGCTACCATGATCAGTAATGATAGCTTGCATGATTCCAAATCGAGTGATGATATGATTGAATATGAACAAGGCTGCAATTTTTCCGGTATTATCGAATGTAGGCATCGCCTCGACCCATTTTGTGAAATAATCCATGACTACGATAATGTATCCATGCCCCTCGACCGAGTGAGGGTTGCATGTCATGAAATCAATGCACCAGTTTGTGAAAGGACCAAAGGAAACTACTGGGTGTAAAGGAGTGGGGTGAGATCGTATCTTGTTATTGTATGTTTAACAAGCATGGCACTTCTGAATGACAGTAATACAATATTTAAACAAAGAAGGCCAGAAGTACCCTACTCGTAAGATCTTTTGGGAAGTGGCATACCCAAACATATGACCACCACATGCTCCAGAGTGGCATTCATTCAAATATTTCTCAACCTCATCGAAGGGGAGACAACATTGGAGAATCAATACCACGATGATAGAGAGTGTCACCGAGAATTATGTATTGACAGGCTTGATACTGTATGCGATGACGGTCTGTACTAGAGAGGTCGGGGCGAAAAGTTTGAGTCTAGATATAAATGATAATACATCCATATCAAGCGTCATCAGAACTGATCAGAAAAAGGGATTCATCAGTTAAGGAATCCTCTGCCACATTTTCTGTTTCAGTGGAGGGAAGGTCACATATCAAGTCGAAAAATACAAAAGATTTATTAGACTTAGCACGTTCAAACTATAAGTCGAACTCTTGGAGAATCACTATCCATTTGGAGTACTTTCCCCCTAGAAATTGGTGTGTAAGGATATGCTGCATAGGGTTGCAATCATAAATAACAGTGTTCTTGCGTAATAGGATATAGTGACCAAAACGTTGGACAACTTGAACAGTTACCAAGGCCAGTTTTTCCACATGTAGGTATTTGGATTTGGTATTCATGAGACTCTGACTCAAATAATGAATTACATGTTCGTCGTGCGAATCATCTTATTGGACTAAAACCATGGCAATGGTGAGTCTGAAGCGGCAAGGTAGAGGAAATAGTCTTGACTGTAATCTGGTGGGAAAAGAAGTGGTGTACGTGTTAGGGAAAGTTTCAAATCTTCGAAGGCTTTATTTGCAGTCTCGTCCCATACAAATTCAGAAACCTTCTTCAACAATCGAGTAAATCCTAACGTTAACTCAACGTAATTGGGAATGAATCGACGCAAAAAATTTGCCTTCCCTTGCAAACTTTAGAGCTGGCGTAGTGTGGAACGAGGAGGTAGATTAAGGATAGCCTCAACCTTCAAAGGGTCCACCCTAATCCCATGAAGTGACACAATAAAACCCAAAAGTCAGCCGGACTCCGCACAAAAAACACATTTGTGTGGGTTGAAACGTATACGATAGTAACGACAGCGAAGGAAAATGGCTCGGAGATGGGTCGGGTGGTCTTGGTGACGCATTGAATGCACTGGTAGATCATCGAGATATGGTTGTACTATGTGCTTGATATTGTTAAAATCATAAGACATGGTGCGTTGAAAAGTCGCACCAGCGTTATTCAAACCGAAAGCTAGTTTTCGGTAGGCAAAGGTACCCCAAGGAAAAATGAAAGCAATTTTGTGTTGATCCGTGGGAAAAGTATTAATATGATTATAGCTGGAGAAACCATCCATTAAAGAGTAGATTTCACTCCTGGTGCAATCATCGACGATCTGGTCGATGAAGGGGGTTGGAAGGTTGTCCTTAGGAAAATATCTATTAATATCCCTATAATTGACACATACACAGATCATGCCTTGTTTTTTTATTTACCAGAACTAGATTGGATACCCAATCGGTTAAAGCCATAGGATAGATAAAGCTTTCCTTGAGAAGTTTTTCAACTTAAAGTTTGATAGCGACGAATTTACAAGGGTGGACTAGGTGAAGTCTCTGTCGAATGGGTTTAGCGTTCAGATAGGTCTTAATTTCATGTACAACGATATCGGGGTCAATACCCGACATCTCTTTGTAGCTCCAAGAGAAAACGTCATGGAAATCTTGAAAAATGGCTTTGTAAGTGACAAATTCATTATCGAAACATGCGTCTTTGATGTGAACATTTTTGACGACTCCAGCTTTAATGGATATGTGAAGAGGAATGGTGGGAAAAATGTTACTCAGGTTCCCTTCATAAAGAACATTGTGTGTTGACTCGGGAACGTAGGAAATGACAACAATGGTCAACAAAGTCGAAATACATTGGTAACTCTCAATGGTGTGCTATTCGAGGAAGAAGATGGAACGATGATGTCCATCATCCCATGGGGTGTCTTCCATGGACATAACTGACATGATCATCTCATCTGTAGGAAAGATGAAATGAAACAAATTGGGAGACGAATCACCAAGAGAGGGAGTAGAAGGGGTTGCCGATTGAATGACTTGATAAGTGGATTGAACCAGACTTAAGGGCATTTGTTCGCCATATCAAAGACAATCACCGGGGTCGGGTACTATCCACGGGTCATAAGACGTAGGGGTTTCACGAACCGAGGTGGAAATCATATTGATTGAGGCAACAAAAGGAGGTGGAATATTGGGTGGTGGGATTGGGAATGTACCCATCAAAGTTGAATCTTTTAGAAGACCCACACCGACATTCTCATACCCGAGAGGTGTCTTCGAGATAAATGGTATGTTGCTAGTACGAGAATCAAAGTTAAAAAAGGCTAGTTGGTCAACAGTAACTACTTTTCCTTGGTGTGGGAAACATAACACGTGGAAAAGTGTGGAGACAACTGCAGACATGGAATCAATCCAGCTACAACAAAGTAAGAGGTTATAGTCAAGAGGCACATCAAAGACCTTAACCTCGACATTGATTGATTTTCCTTCCAATGTAATAGACAACGAGGGAAGAACACTGTAGGGTTTAAAACCAGAGCCATTGAAGGCCTTAAGTGTATTGTGTGATTCAGTGAAGGAAGGAGAGCCAATAGCTTTCTAACAGGTAACAAACATCACGCATGTCAAGGCACCCTCGTCAATAATGGTTCTATAGATATTCTTGTTCTCTATGACAACTTGGATCTGAAATGATAACTGAGGGGGTAGCCTTGGAATGTGATCTTTTAGGTCTAATATTATAAAATTCGTATATGTGGGATCAATTCCACCGATGGACTTTAACAGTGCCTTCCATTGAGCGGGATGACTTTGAAGGACTTTGAGAGATGACATCACAGAGGGTGCTTGCGCAAGATATTCTACAATACTGTAGTTTTGAGAAGCACGCGCATGAGGATTAAAGGAAGACTTTCAAACAACACCCTTTGGAGGAGGACAGAGGACTGTATCAAGACTTGGTCATTCGATATGAAGAGGACCATTGGGAGGTGAAGTTGAGGGAGGTGGTTGAACCAACGAAGGTGGTATATCATCAATTTTCTCTTTTGAAGGAGAGTAATCTTTGGCCCCAGTGGCGAAAACAACCTTGTTCTTTTTTTAATCACCAATACACATAAGGACATACGAAGTGGTGGAAGGAGAGGGTTGGTCATGAATGACCAATTGCACCTGTTGTTGAGAAGAGAAAGGTTGTGACAAAAATGTGGGTGTGGGAGGCTTCGCGGTCCCTTGAAGGAACTTAGTGACCTCGACACGTCTTGGAAAATATTTTGTGTAGTGATCATCACCACAGATAAGGCAAGGATATCAAGGTTTACGTTTATCCTTATCATCAACATGTTGCATTTTGTCTTTTTTGGATTGTGGATTATTATTTTTATCCTCCTTATTCTTACCCTTTCCTTTTTTAGATTTATTTTTTTCGGCAGGGGTAGATTGAACAAAGTTAACCTCAGAAGTTTTGTCAGTGGAAGGAGTAGGAGTCAGAGCACTTTGAACATTAGAAGTAGTAGATTTGGTATTGGTGTGAGAGTCTTGTGTAGATTGCGGTTGAGCATGGAAAGTGCCAATCACACCATCAACAACATGAGAAGCTGCTGGGGTTGTTGAGGTAGAGGTGGTAGAAGGACGAGGAGCGTTAGGGAGAAAGTAGTAAAGAGTGCCCGTTTGCGAATAAACAAGATCTAGGTACTGAGTGCAACTGATCGCCTACTCTTCAGTGACAACTCCACCCATGGAAATATCATGAGAGATTTTATTCATGAATGATTTGGTGAACCATTCAGCTAATAACTGGCAAGGAAGGTCGAGTTTTATCAAACATCATCTTCATCTCCACTCGTGGATGTGATCGGAAATATGAGTGGCCGAAGATTGCTTAAAGGAACTCAAGATCTCGGTTCCTATCTTGCAGCGGATTGGCAGTTGGTAATGTGTGGGAAAATCCATGGCTAGGATATTGAAGTCGTTGAAGAAGCCTCATGGTAATTCTATGTACCACTTTGCAGCTGAAACCGTAAGAGTTCGTTGGAAGAGTCGTAACTGAATGTAGTCGTCCATCAAAGAGTTGGATGAACACCAAAGGTGAAAAGTCATAACATGGTTGTTTGGGTCTTCTCTCGGTTTACTTTCAAATTTAGGTATGTCGAATGGTAGCTTGGCCAGTATAATGGGCCAATGGGAAGAATGTAATATAGGGTCATTCAATATTCTAGACAAGTTGGGTAGATCCAAAGTGGCTAAAAAAGGCAACTATCTATTCACGTGAGGATATTGGTGACTTTGGGGAGGAAGTCCCATCGGTATACCAGTGGGACCGTAAGCAGTCTGCATGTAAGGCGAAGGTCTTGACAGTTTCAGATGTGGATGTGGAGACATGTAGCCCATAGGGTTGGTCTGATTAGGGATGTTCCCTTGATAAGGGATACTCGAATGAACGTTTGAACCCCAAGTGGGATTTAAAGAACCTAGATATGTCTGGCCCGAACTACGGGGTATGAAAGAGCTAACTTGAGGTTGTTGCCCCCTAGATGATTGTGGATTTCCCTGGATGAGAAGGTTCCATTATTGGGATAGTGATCCTGGTATGTTTTTTCCATAAGGTGGGTTATAATCTCCAACCGAGGGTTGTCCTCCAAGTGAGGATTGTGTCCCAATTTGAGTTTGACCCACAAATTGAGGTTGCCCACCAGGGTTATATTTCCCTCCAACATGAATTTGATAACCAAAAGTGAATGACTAAGTGGTGCCTCCAATTGGATTAGAACCACTTGGGACAGATCTTCCAATAAAAGGTGGATAAGACCCTCCGGAGATGACCTGGGAAGGTGTCGAAATGAAGCCAACAACAACATTGTACCCAGGAGGAACAAAAATTCTAGAATCTCTGGATGGAACCTAGATGGGGATAGAAGTATTCAAAGCATGATACCCAAGAGGAAGCGACGTG
The DNA here is from genome assembly GCA_010110895.2 of Picea sitchensis. Lineage (NCBI taxonomy): Eukaryota > Viridiplantae > Streptophyta > Pinopsida > Pinales > Pinaceae > Picea > Picea sitchensis. The sequence continues at coordinate 69,259 of SNQJ01S0051359.1, forward strand.
ATAGGTCTAGATGAAAGTGGTGTACTAATGGGAGCTTGGTTAACCACCATATTCATGGTGGGAATAGTCGTAGTGTGGGGGACCATAGTAGAATGGGCCATCTGACGAGAAATAGTCGAGCTAGGACCAATTGACTATGAGTTTGAAAAGGCAGTCAAACTACTAGATGCACCAGAAAAGTGGTCTAAAGGTACCCTATAGGTAACAGACGTCACAGGCAGTTGTGATACGATATTTGAACTGGGACCTACTCCCAAATTATCGTAAAGGTCTCACACTGTACGAGGCAAGTTTCTAAACATGTCAGTAGTCCAAAGGGGATTTGCGCCTTCAGGGCCTATAAGGGGATCGATCGGTATTCCAGAAGTTTCAAAAACAAGATCTCTAGATAAATTTAGTCAGAGAATACGTCTCTCGTATTCGTGAGGAAGTCGGAAAGCCTCTAGAGAATCGAAAATAATTCATAAATTTTCTAAAGAGGCAGTTCTTTCCACTTGTGAAGAGATGGTGTTAGGCATCTCGCTCTGGACAGGAGATCGCTCCGGTGTGTGAGGAGGTAAAGGGATATAAACTTCTGGATCTTCTGGGGATAGCCCTTGTACCCTGTGTGAATGACGTGGAGGGTCAATGTTGTCCAAACCAAATATTTTACAGAAAAAATATATGGCCAACTACAGAAACAAACATCACTCACTAATAAAATCTAGGAATCAAACCAGGCAAAAAAACCTTCTTATTTCAAAATCACTAGTTGGTGATGAAATCCAACGTCACAAAGTCAAGACAAGAAGGGGCTAGGATAGAGAGGGTGGAAAAGTTATGTTGAGGACCTACTTAATGGACTTACACCCTAGTCCAAGCTCCCACACATAATCATGGGTATACCCTCCAAGGAGCCCGAGTGATTTTGGCCAACGTCGATTCCAGGTACTATGAAAACTTGCCCCTACACAGTCACCTTGTGTAACAATTGCTAAAGAGATAGGCTACTAAGGTCACCAACTACAACAATGATGCCCGGGGAAACAATCGACAGTCCGATCCATGCACAAAGGAATGGTATCTAGCCTGAAATCAACTCAAAAGGCTTCCACTCATAATTGTGGGTATACCTTCAAGAGACCCCCATAATACACGCAATCTCTACACCAAGACCAACAAAGCAGGGTGAGTAACTCTATCAGTCTTAATGTGACCTCAGGTTTGACCCTTGTGTGATAAGGGCTTCCCAGGAAAAAATGTTTCAAATGGATTTCAACACTCCCTATCACAAGATGCTATGGTGTGTTTTATGCTTTGGAGAGTGTGCCTCACAACCTATTCCAAAGCGCTAGCCTAGATAATTTTGGTGAGAAGAGTTTCTAGAAAATAAAAGATACTAATAAATTGTAAAATTACGTAGTGTTTTAATGGTTGTTGTTTACGTAAGAGGGAGATGGAAATAAAATGAATGTTGTATGAGACCTTGACCCAATAATATGCAAATAAATATGAATGATGCAATCTTTCATTCAATGAAATCTATCTATAGTAGTTAGATGGTATTTTTCCAGAAACACGAAAGCTACGAAATGTAAATTCTTTTTCTTGAATGAACACGATTTCAAACAATCATAAGAAATGGATTTTTTCAACTTTTCTCTTCTAAAAAAACAATTTTGAATGCAAAAAATTTCTTATGAATGATTACTTAAAAGAATAAATGTCTTTAATTCCTCCTTTCCAAAACCAAAACAAGGGTGTAGTGAAGAAAGGACAAGTAATCAAAGAAAACTAATATGCTCAACAAATGCCCAAATCAAACTTTCAATGAAGATAAAAGTAAAGATGACAAGAAAGTGGCTCACTAAATGAAAATGAAAAATGAATTTCCAATCAATAATCAATCCAGAAAAAGTAAACAATCCAGAACTTTAAATCCAATCAAATACTTCTATCAATCAAGCACTGAGATCCACAATCAGAGATTATATCCTTGTTGATAAAAATCAAGAAGTAAAACTGGAAAAATGATTAAGAAGAGTTTTCGATCTACAAAACCAATCAACAACAAGTCTCAAACTCAGAAAATAGTCAGACACTGGCAATAAAAGTTCCTCCTAGGTGATCAAAGCAAAACTAGGACGAGAAGACAAGAAGATCCAATCCAAAAATTTTACAAACAGTGTCGCAGCCCAGCAGTAGGGTACAGTGTGGAAATAAGGGATTTCTGTAGGCTATCTATGGGGTAGGGTGCGGAAATTCCATGCTGGTCTAAACAGTCGGGTGTGGAAATCAAAGGTTTTTGCAGGCTGTATGATCCAGGTGGATATCGGTGGCCACCCACCTTCTCCAACTGGCCCAAAACATGTTTCTGGCAATTTTGGTAATTTACTATTTTTAGCAGTTTTAACTTCCGGGGCCATTTTGAGGCCCTAAACGATGTTTTTTTGGGAAAATGGGGAGCAACATGGATTGTAGATCGATGTTGCTCCGACCAAAAGTTGTATTTCTCGGATAGATCTTTCCATGAGCTATCATACGCCTAAAGCAGTCATTATGCAAAGTTCGACCGGGAAGTTGATGCATAACTTAAGCGGTGCCACATGACTTTGGCTTCATCTCTCAACTTACCCAAACGGTGCCCACATGACTTTTGGCGCTTCATCTCCTAGGGTTAGGTTTTTGGATGTCTAGGACTCTTGGCATTCCTGTTTATTGTAAAAAAGGCCTTTAGAGCCTCATTGTAACCATCTTCTTGCGAATGCGCGCTGCCGTCACATCTCTTCTCAGAGATAAGCCGCCACCATTCCAGCAAGCTTGTTTTCGCTGCATTTTTTACAGTTTCAGCTTATTTCGTTATTTAATAGAAAACCGGTTTTACTGTATCTCTGTTATTTTTGTGTTAAGCATCTATTAATAATCGGTATTCATTTCATTCTGCTCATAAAATCCGGATCACTGTATATGGAGTACAATGCGTAAATGTCTGTAAATAAAAGAAATTTGGAAAAAGGGCAAAGAGTCTAAGTGAAATTTCAGATCTATAGAGTTTGGATGGATCCGCCACAGACTCAGAGACTAGTTTAAAATGAAAAAGGGTAGGCTAAAAGAAAATGGTCAACAAAAAACCACAAACAAGTCGTATCCCCAGTGGAGTCACCAATTTTGTTATTGGATAAATCGGTGAATGATACATAAACTAATCTCCCTAGATCCACCCGGATCTAGAACAAAACAAGATGGGATATGACAATTTCCCTAAGTTACAATCATTGAATTTACTACCAAATAAGAGATGAGTGACATACCTTTAAATATCACTTCCTTATATCTTTGTTGTCCCTCCTTCATGCCAATGCTCTTGTGAAATTAGATCTACAATGACACAAACCAACCAAAGTGAAAGAAACAATAGTATATTCAATGAAAACTTAAACATGTGATCAAGGAGTCGTGTAATAAAATGAGAATGATTTTATGGGAAAGAAACATGCCACTGTATTATATTAAATAAAAGTGGAAGATACAACCAACCTGCCTTGATGTCGCAAGTTCCCTTTCAGTGGATATTTGCTCCAACACACACAAACTTGATCTGAATTTGCATGAAGATGATCCACAATGGATTGATGGGCAAATGGATACCTCAAGCATAAATTTAAACAAGATTCCTCACACAGTCTTCAGCCTATTCTTTCATCAATTCTTTTCTTAATCTTGCTTAACCTTTTCCATGAGAAACCCATCATTATATAGGAGAAGGAGAGATGGTTAAATAGATTAGGATGATCCCACCAAATCAGAGAAGTCAGTAGGATCCCAACCATACAGACGCCAACTCATATTATAGAATATCCTCTTCTAGAACCTTTGTGAACTTCTTCCTTTCTTTATCTTTCAAACACCACCGCACCTTGCCTATATAGTAGCCCACAGAAACCCTGCGAGCTAGGTATAGAGCAGCCTGCGAAAATTAGGCATTTCCGCATTGTGTACTACATGCAGCCTACAAAACCCTTCTAATTTTTTTTTTTGTAGAGGAAGACATCATTCACTTTTCTCATGAGAAAGATCCTTTTGAGATCCTGAACACATGCTTGTAGAAACATCACCAGGGTGACCAAAATAATGTGTAACAAAAGTCAATTGTGAGTTCCAAGTGGTTGTACAAGATCAAGAATGTTGCATATGGTAGCATCAATAAGTTCAAAGCAAGTTTTGTGGCGATAGGTTTCTCCCAAAAAGAGGGAGTGGACTAAGGAGACATTTTCTCCAGTCACTAGGTATGATCCTATTCAAGTTTTAATTTCTATTGCTTCGGTTATAAGGTGGATGATACATCAGATGGATGTGAAAAAAACTTTCCTCAATGGGATCATTGAGGAGGAAGTATATATAGATCAACCTCAGGGATTTGAGGTACATGGGAGGGAGTCTCATGTGTGTAGGCTTATGAAATCCGTGTACGTGCTTAAATAGGTACCCAGGAATTTGTATTCTAGGATCGACAGATACTTGCAGAGTATGGAATTTACCAAGAGTGAGGAATATCCTAACTTGTATTTCATACTTGTTGGGGAATATCCACTCATCTTGGTTCTGTATGTTATGTTGTTCCTCAAAATTTCACCTAAGGAACAATGTTGAAGCACCTCTAAAGATGCCTTTAGAGACCTCTTCCTGCTTTGGGCTTGCTTGGAAAAATCCAAAATCTGGAGGGGGCAATCCTTAATCAAATGATACTCAATAAAATCTCATATGCATAGAGAAATAAAATAATATTTAAAAGGGGAAAGGTCAAGTAAAATGAATAAACCTATTCTAGTATGATGACTATTTTCAATATCATTTTGATGTCGAAACTGAGACGAGCTCTAGAAAGGATTATGGTTTAGGCTCCTTGGCTCCCTGCTACTCCCCTCTGCCACCTCTGGTGGGACTATACATGATCACCAATGAAGAGGGTCTAGGAGCCACCTCCTACCGCAAAGCCATGGCATAGGAACCTGCTGGTGGAGGTAATTGCCGACAGTCCTTCGAGCCACCATCGGACCAACGATCACAAATCTTCTTTGAAGGAGTTGCTGAAGGAAAATAAATGGACATTGACTTAGGTCTTGTTCTAGTTAAAACATCATGTCCTTGGGAGCCTGGTAAATTCATACCTCAGGCACTACTAGCACCAAAATATGTGATCAACACACCCTGCATCGAAGAACAAAAAAAATACATGAGGGACTATGCGCTGGTGGGAAAATTCATAGGTTTATGGCCCTATGAACTTGATCTTTTCAAATGGATACAACATTGGTGGAAACCCAAGGGTCACTATGACCTACAGCTAGGCTCCAATGGATTTTTTACCATCATCTTCCATAACCTAGAAGATCGAAATCACATTTTTGACAGGGGACCCTATTTCTTCAACTTAATTGTCCTCTTCCTCCACTTCTGGAGAAATAAGCTTAGCCCTGAAAAGAAGACTTTGCTCACACGCTGGTATGGATTTGTTTATACTCTTTACCATAAGATTTTTGGTTGGAAGAGATCCTGGCAGGCATATGAAACACCATTAGGGCATATGTCAAATCCTCAGAGGTGACTAAGAAGAGAAGGCACACCTATTACGATCGCATCTGTGTCTATATCAACATATCGAATCCCCTCCCTGGTTCCATAGCCCTAGAATACCACGATGAGGACTACTCTCAAACTATTGACTATGAGCACATACCATTTAAATGTAGAAAATTCCATGAGCATGGGCTTCTATTCAGAGAATTCCCTCTTAACATTGTCAAAAACAAGGTCGACGGTCCTAAATAAAACAAACCAAAGGACAACTTCACCTAGGTAGTGAGAAAGTGGTGCTAGGAAGCCAGGAAAACTATGTAGACAACCAAAAACGAAACCCCCTCCACCAACTCCTTTGACTTCCTTCAACAAATTCCAGAAGATATGGATGAGCCACAACTACCTCCTCAAGAAACAACCACCCACAACAATGCAAAATACAACCCTTCCAACACCCCTATCTTGGAGCAGATTCCCTCCTCTGCCTCTTCCCATGCCAAATCTGGTGAAGCCTCAGACCCTAAAGATGGATACACCTAAATGTTTCTATAGGAACAAGATCTAGAAAGCGTAGACCTCAAGAACTTAGAACAAGAATATCGCAAGAAGGAACTGTACACCATCCCTCCAGATCAACTTCACAAGGTGCATATAGTCTTCCTAAACTCCTTAGCAGGATTTGCAGCCCAATCCACCACTGGATTGGGCATCCAACACATCCAATAGAAGGAATAATACAAGCCTCAGAAGGATGAGAATAAAAGAGGAAGAAAATCCAACCAACAAATCATATAGGAAATCAATCACTTCATGGTAAACTCAGGTCAGATACATCTCATCTCTGATAGATTCCCCCCTCTCACCTCTCCATCCTCATCATGAATCTCATCTCTTGGAATATATGTGTTCTCAACGATCATAGTAAGAAACAAATTCTATGAGATCATATTATAAAAGATCAACCTATCATTCTTTTAATTCAAGAAACAAAATGCATTGGGGAAGAAATGGATCAAATACTCTCTAGATTTTGGAAATAGGGGAAGATGATGAATATCGATTCCAAAGGTGCGACTAGTGGATTGTGCATTCTTTGGAACCCAAATACCATGCTTCTTGAGAACTTATTCACCACCAGATGGAAAATCTCAGTGGAATACAAACTCATTGGCTCCAATAAGCTAGGATTCCTTACTAATTTTTATAGACCAGCCACCCCGAGGGACAAGCTCAACTTCATTAAAAATATCGATCAGTTGGCTAACCTCATCAATGATCGTAGGTGGATACTGTGGGGGATTTCAATATGGTAAGCCACCTAGAAGAAAAGAGGGGTGACACTCGCAGAATCGAGGTGGAAAGTGGGAACTTTCAAGCTCTGATTGACATGCTTGGTAGCATAGATCTAGAAACCCAGAATGACCTTTTCACCTGGTCAAATCAACGTTCAGGATCCCAACAGGTTGCATTCCATCTGGATCACTTCCTCATTTCAGAAACCCTCTTAATGCAAGGCCTAATGTTGAGCGCTAGCATCTTGGACACCTTAGTCTCCAACCACTAGCCTATATAGCTCTCAATGGATATCTTTGGCTCTCTTAGATGGAATCCCTTCAGATTTGAGCATTTTTGGCTCAACCACCCAGAATTCCAAGCTCTCGCTCTAAAATGGTGGGGGGAAGTCACCATCTCTCATAGTTCCAAAATGTTATGTGTTCAAAAACAACTGAGAAACTTTAAGAAAATCCTAAAGCTTTGGAACAAATAACACTTCGGAAATATTTTTGAAGCCCAAAGATGTTGATTAAGGTTGGTTGTCATTGATGTCAACCCTTGAAGAAAGACCCGTAGCACAAAGTTTTGGGTAATGGACCCAATAGTGTTTGATGTAAATATGACTCATTATTGTTTTTTCATGGTTGATAAGAAGTAAATAT
>SNQJ01S0051359.1:100785-113690 GCA_010110895.2 Picea sitchensis
CCTCATGATAACACATGCTTACAATATTTGGTTGATTAGTGCCTTGATTATTTGTAGGGGATATATATATTACAATATATTACAATATTACAATGTAATAGTAATGCCATATTACAATGTAATATGGCACTACCATATTACATTGTAATATGGCATACAATATGGCATACCATATTTCATGTAATTTTTTTTTTAAAACCTAAATTCATCGTTGCAATATCGGTGCAAGTTCGTCGGCAATATTATACTATTTTACCACAACCGTTTCTATAGTGACGAAACTTCGTTGCAATTTGCCATGAATATTCGTCGCATATACAACATGTGCGTCGTAAATTTGGTTTTGAGATATTGCACTCGTCGATATTACCACGGATTTTAATCCCAAGTTGCGACGAAATTTCATCGCACGTTCAACAACTGTGTCGTAATTTATTGGCTTAGCATAACTTTTCGTCCCAATTGCGACGAAGTTTCGTCGTAATTGCCACATTTCTTCGTTGTTATTGAGACGATAGTTCATTGTAATTGTGACGATGCAAAAGTTTAACTAATATTGAAAGTGGTGACATGTGGAGAGATAATTTCGTCGATGTTTCCACACACACTTGGATCGTGGATATAGCGACGAAATTATTCTGACGAAAAAAAATATCGGCTTTCGTGGAAATTGAGACGGATAAGTGTGGCAATATCAACGAAAAATTGTCACAAATTTTCTCATATGTACTAGTGGCTTGTGTAATGCTCCCTCCACCTTCCAAAGCCTCCTGAATCATGTCTTCCGTCCCTTTCTCTGTCATTTTTTCTTAGTTTTCTTTGATGATATCCTCATCTATAGAAAAACCTGGACAAACCATCTTACTCATGTGGATCGAGTTCTCCATCTACTCTCTCAGCACCANCTTCGTCGTTTTTTCCTAGTTTTCTTTGATGATATCCTCATCTATAGAAAAACCTGGACAAACCATCTTACTCATGTGGATCGAGTTCTCCATCTACTCTCTCAGCACCAACTTTTCCTGAAACAGTCTAAATGTGATTTTGGTGCCTCAGAAGTAGAATACTTGGGTCGTCTGGTTGGCAAGGATGGAGTTAGGGTGGATCCAAAAAAGATTGAATCTATGCAAGACTAGACGCACCCAAAGACTCTCAAAAGATTGTGTGGATTTCTGGGCTTAATAGGGTATTATCGCAAGTTTGTTAAGAATTATGGAAAGATTGCAACACCTCTCACTACTCTCCTAAAAAATAACTCTTTCACTTGGACTCCAACCACTGCTCAAGATTTTCAAACCTTGAAGATGGCCATGTGCACCACTCTGGTTCTGGCCCTTCCTGATTTCACAAAGACCTTTGTGTTGGAATGTGATTCCTCAGGGAAAGAAATTGGTGTATTCCTTATGTAAGAGGGTCGACCTTTGTCCTTCACCAGAAAGCAACTATCTAAAAGGAATCTGGGCAAACCCATCTATGAAAAGTAAATGTTGGCTATTCTGCATGCCGTTTCTTTGTGGCGCCCTTATCTCTTGGGGCAATGTTTCCAAATTAAGACAGACCATCAAAGCCTCAAGTATTTTCTGGAACAACGCATTTCCTCCCTGGAGCAACAAAAATGGCTGACTAAGCTATTTGGATATAATTATGAGATCATTTACAAGAAAGGAAAAGACAATGTGGTGGCGGATGCACTTTCCTAAAAATATGAAGAAGAAGGATCCCTTTTTTGTCTTTCCTTCATTGTACCAGATTGGCTCCAAGCTGTTCGCCAGGGATGGCTACAAGATCCCAAAAGTTCGCATCTGATCCAACAATTGTAGTCCAATGCTCCAACTCCCCTAGGGTACTCTTGGCTCCAGGATGAGCTTCGATACAAAGGCCATTTGTATTTAAGTAAACAATCAAAACTTAAATCCATAGTACTTTCTGAGCTTCATGCTACACGCACAGCAGGGCACTTCGGGTTCACCAAAACCTATGACAGGGTCAAACGTTCTTTTTTCTAGGATGGTATGAAATAGGACATCCATAATTTTTTCACTGAATGTGATGTGTGTCAATGCAACAAGGGAGAAATAATAAAATATCTGGGCACACTGCAACCACTTCCGATTCCACCTGCTATTTGGAAGGATATCTCTATGGAATTTATTACTGACTTACCCAAATCGGGAAATAAATCAGTCATAATGGTGGTTGTGGATCGCCTTTCCAAGTATGCTCATTTCTGCGCTCTTCAACACCCATTTACTGCATCCACGATGGCTTAAATTTTCATGGACCAGGTCTTCAAGCTTCATGGCATGCTGCACTCTATTGTTTCTGATCGTGACCCAACTTTCACAAGCAATTTTTGGAAAGAACTTTTCAAGCTACAGGGCACCCAGTTGCATCTCAACACAACTTATCATCCCCAGACTGATGGTCAAACAGAAGTTGTCAACAAGTGTTTGGAAACATACCTAAGGTGTTTTTCCTCTGAAAATAAAAATTAGTGGGCTCAATGGTTACCCCTAGCTGAATGGTGGTACAACACTTCCTACCATACAGCTACACGCATGACTCCTTTTGAAGCGGTATATGGATAGAAGCCACCTTCAGTTCTCTCATACTTACTGGGTACTTCGAAGGTCCAAGCGGTTAACCAAACACTTACAGTTCGAGAGGATATTCTCCACAACCTCAAAGAGAACTTGGTCATGGCACAAAATTGCATGAAGCAACAAGCAGATCAAGGTCACTCTGAATGTCAATTTGCAGAAGGGGATCAGGTGTTTCTGCGATTGCGACCATACAAGAAAACTTCCCTCAAGGCCAAGCATTGTCAGAAGCTAGCGCCCAAATTTTATGGTCCTTATATAGTTCTCAAGTGTGTGGGATAAGTCTCCTATCAGTTATCTCTACCCAGTCATTCAAAGCTACATCTTGTTTTTCATGTTTCATGCTTAAAGAAGGTGATTGGAACTAGGTGCCAAACTCAAACCAAGCTTCTCGAGTTAGCTGAAGAAGGATCCATTTGACTACAACCAGAAGTAGTTTTGGACCAACGTGAGCGTCGCCTGCGTCAGAGAACCATCAAGGAAGTGCTAGTCCAATGGAAAGATACAACTCCAGTAGCTGCCACTCGTGAACCAGCTACCATTCTGCAACAGTTTCCACATCTCAAGCCTTGAGGACAAGGCTATTTTTAAGGGGGCAGACATGTTAGGGTCCTAACCCACACATAGGTAGAGCAATATATTCAGATGTAATAAAGGTCAATATTAATAAGGCCTTTCAATAAAATAGAATAAGGATGATGTAAGAAGACCTAATAGAAGCTTCTGCTTCTATAAGGATCTTCCTCTAGATGCTTCTTTTGATAGACATATTTAGTATAAATAAGGGTCAAGGGTATGAGAACCCTAGCTTGGAGATTATTGTAATAGAGCACTGCTTGATTGGAGGTTGCCCACTAGAAGAGGCCCGTGAACATTTCTTTCTGAATCAAAGTGCTATTTTTGTTGTTGTTCTTATATCATTTCTGTGTTATTGTGGAGATTATGCTGGTTATATTACTATTATTCTGCCATTTCTAGCATTTTATTTCTGTTCTGCATACTTATTATATCCGGTATATTATAGTGAGTCAGCTAGCATGTACATGCATGCAGTAATGGAGTAGGGCGCGTGGGGTTTTTAACAAGAGTTGTTCAGTGATGGCTTGGCAAAGAAGGGCTATGAGATGGCCTGATGCTAGGTAAGCATGTATTGTGAAAATTAGAGTTATAACAGATGCCCCCTAATGTGTGAGGTCAGAAGAGAATCTGATGGCCGAAATACATTACCAATCTTTACCAACATAACAAACTAGTGAGCTCAGGAACTAGAATTCAGGAGGTGCCATCTGCAAAATAACAATTGTCTCACCGAGGCAGGCATACCCATGCTCGAGATAAAATCATGGCTACCAATCAAATACACTACAGATCCATGTCATATAACTATATAGAGTGTAGCTGTGAGCAATACATAGTGGATCTACATCTCTAAATCAAAAGATATACATTATAGTATCCATCTTCCAGAAGCTAATACGATCTGATGGCTGGAGATAACGGCGTCAAAGATCGAGCAAAAACTTAAAAAATCTTCAAAACTCGAGTATGAGTGTAATATGAGTGTACGAATTCACTACCCAGAGGTCTTTGACGGCTCGTCGGGCTTGGACTAGAGGATCTTTGATGATCACACTGAAGGCTTCATTGATTTTGAACAAAGATTTGATTGGGTTTTCAAGATGGCCGGGCATGAGGGCAAGAGACAAATTGCAGAAAGGCCTACTTAGGCTTGGTAAAAAAATCCCTTGGATAATAGCAGGAAAATTGATGAGACTTAGGCAACATGGCATTGACATAAGTTCATGATGCAGGAGGCAACGCAAACTCTCCATATGTTTGGAAGAATAACCAAATTGAGGAGGACACAACTCGTATGTAGCGAGAATAGCTTCCTAAGGTCATATTAAATCCTAGGGCTTGACGAACAAATGAAAGGATGTGCTTTATCCAAGGGAGACTCATTGTGCTACCAATAAAAAAGAAAATACTTTTCCCTTCCTCTTTTTGGGGTATATTTGTTTTTTTTGTCTTTTCAAATAAATATAAAAAGCTTGAAAAAGAATAAAGAATTCTATGTTACAAAGGGGGAACGAGTGTCAGAAACATACGAGTTCTAAGCGCATGGACTAAACTGATGTTCATGCTCGGAAAAATCCCTTCAGGGGTCAAGGTGTCAAGATGCAAAGGAAAAGTGCTACAAGGCTTGCGTTATAAGGCATGTTTTAGATGGGTTAGTTGAGAGCAACATGGAGCCGACATTTAGGCCAAAGATGCAGGAATGCAAAAGCAGTTAACAAGACACAATGATAATGTTCTTCTATGTAAGTTTAATGAGCCCAGAGAAGGTAAGCTCGATCGTTTTTCATGTTTAGAGAGTCTGAAAAAATGTAAAAGGAGACTCCACTATGGTACCTTTTTCGAAGGTAGTCTAGTTGGTTCGAAAAAGGGGTAAATTAGCACCGAAAAAATGTCTATTCAAAACCATTTTAATGAGTGTGATAAAGACAAGATCACTTGGTTATTTTTTCATTTTTAAGGAGTCTGAAAAAATCTTAACTATGGACTCCGTCAGGAATGTTCTTCTGAACCTGTTTAACGAGTGTGAAAGAATAAGGTCACTCGACGATCTTTTCAATTTTAGGGAGTCTGAAAAGAGCTTAACTATGGACTCCGTGGGGGTTCCTTTTTCGTAAATTTAGTCCCTTAGGCCCGAAAAAGGGTTAAAATCATACATGAGAATACTCTTCTAGGGGACTAGAGCTTCTAGAGTATACCTTTGTTCGTACAGTCGACCATTCAGACCGAAAAATGGGTAAACTACCATCGGATAGACATGACTTCAAATTTCAGTTTAATAAGCGTGAAAGGCCACATGATCTCTCGACAATCTTTTCATGTTTAGAGGGTCTGAAAAGGGCTTAAAAGAAGACCCATTATGTTTTTTTTGGGAGTCCTGAGGGTGAGGTCAAGAGTGACTATGAATCATGCAAATGAGGCTAAAACTCGTAATCAGGAAAAACTAAAGAGGACTCCCAAGCCTATAGTCATTAGTAACAACATGGACACCAAAATGAAACCAGGATCTACCTAGGGCATCCATGTTAAGGTAGGCTCTACCACCAAATTATGACACTTCTAAAGAAAAAATGATGGTTCCATGTCGCAACATGATGGGATCGATCCTATGGCAAAGCGGAAAAGACAACAAGATGCAAGAAGTGGAGGTAGAATCCCAACTGAAATGCAATGAGTTGGAAAAAAGACCTTTTACCAAAGGACCTTAAAAAACGACCTAAAACTCCAAAAAGGTTCCAAATACCCAAAGAAACATTTTCTGTAACCATCCAAAGAAAACTCCTGGACCATGTAAAATGATTTTCAGTTTAGAAAAAATGACAAAAGGGTTCGAAAATTGACAAAAAGAGGCCAAAAAGTCTATAAATAGAAGCTTGGATCTCATTATCACCATTGTTAATTTAGAAATTGACTAAAAGCCAAAACTACCCCTTTGTGAAAAGAGTTGATTCTGGGAGCCTTGGTGGACAAAACAACCATCCGCTTGGACCAAGTAAGTACAAACCACCTCATCTTGCAATCTAATTCTTTGTTTATGCATTTAGTTTCATTTTTTTGGGGGGCGCCAACCTTCAAAAATTCGACCCTACGTCCACGCAGGCTATCCTATGACAGCCTATGTGTACACTCATGCTGTCATATGACAGACCGCGTGTACATGAGACTGTCAGCAAAACAACCCACATGGACACTCTATTTAGTGTAAAACAATTAAGAAAGCAAGAAATAATTCTCTTGAATTTTTCCCATGTGCAGGATGTATGTTCATTGGAGGGGAAGAAAGCATGACAATATTGATGTGTTGGTCGATGCTATCCTAATGCTCTTGCTGCGTTAATGCAATGTGGTTTTTTAAAGTTTTACCATTGTCCATTCATGCGAGCACAACCTAGGCTACTGAATGCCTTAGTTGATTATTGGCATCCTGACACCGAGGCCTTTATGTTAGAGGGGCAGTTGCTGGTGCCAACGACAGAGGACATATGATTTTTGATTGGCCTCTCCAGAAGATGGGAACCGATCAATTTATGTACCTTTCCTTCAGGGCCTCTCAACATATTGGAGTTGATTGGACTCCACTATGAAGCCGATACTGATAGAATGAGCTCACAGGTGCCGATAAGCAAGATTTCAAACTCATCACTGAAAGTGATAGTGTTGCTCATCGGGTGGATTACTGGGTCTATAGATTTGCATCAAGATTCTTGTGCACAAATGAATTGTGTAGTTCAGTGCTTAAATGCACAAATCTTTGACTGGAGCACCACATCATTTGATTGTATGAAAAGGCAGCTAATAGATTGTCGGTTACGGAATCAGAGGAACTTCGGATTTGGAACTATTCTCTGCTCTTTCTTCTTTGAAAGAGTGCCCAGTTTCAGCCCTCGAGAGGTGGTAAGAGGGCACCTAGCTTCTATCCCTGCGTTATGTAGATGGGCGGTGTTGATGCCGCAACAGGGGAGGGGACATACCATTGAGGCTTTTGATGACAACTTTTTTGCTTTGTTGTCGTGACAGATCCCGGTCATAGAGGATTACCCCTATGCTGAGATTGACTTCTTGAGAGATCCTGAGATATTGGTACCTCTTGGCGAAGAGCGTGGCGACATGAGTAAGCTTGTTTTATTTTTTTATTTTTTTTAAATGTATGTGATTTTTTTTTATGAGGTTTTATATATATCATTTTTTTATTATATCAGAGTATTTGACAGAAATGTGTCTTTTGTATGCAGATGTGGGGCTAGTGCAATCAACAGATTATGCGAGGAACAAGTGACGTCCTCACCTAGAGGTTGCACCAGCCGCCGCAGGGGGACCGACATCAGTAGGAGGACTTCTAGCTGGTGAGGCTGAGAGAGTTTTGAGACGAGTAGAGAGAAATTTTACCTCGCTCACTCACACCATTCCTATGGCGGAGATTGAGGATCTTCCGCCCTCTATGCAACCTCACATAGTGGGGGTGCCACGGACGTGGGTCCGACTTTTTCGACGTTTGGAAAATGCCATTGATCATTACAACATGGCCCACAGGCCCCGTCCTTAGTTAGGATGGACTTTCCACGTGCCGAGGGCACTACTTGTATATTTTTGAAGGCATAAGACCTATGACTTGTTATTGGTCATATTTTTTGAGGCGCTTGCACCCACCTATGTAATCTGATGTTTTTGATATTATATATGGATTTTTATGTCTTTCTATGTGTTTATGGAATACATATAATTTAGAAATGTATTTACATGTGCGTGTGTGCATTTTTCTTTATATGTGCGCAATATGCCAATCTAATACATGATTAGCTAGGGTATCTGTAACTTGATTCAATCTCCTAGGAACATGGATATACGTAATGTAATCAGATATTCATTCTAAGAGACGTACCCTAAGGAACCGTTGGTGCAGAGTAGGATCATAAAAGCGGTAATCTCCATTTAACTGAGACACAACCAACTGAGCATCTAAATATACCCAGAGGCGAGAGATACCATGCGACACAATGTCATGCAGAAACTCTAAAACTGCACTGTATTCGACAACATTGTTTGTGGTGTCACCTAAACAGATACCTCATGAAGACAACAACTGGCCTTGAGGTGTGTAAATTACCCAAGCTGCAGAAGCAAGTCTCTGAGTGTGTCGGGTTGCGCCATACACAAACCCAATGAACACCTTTGTTTCACTTGACATCTGCCACAGTGAAAAAGATGACATCAAGCGACACGTCCATAAAACCAAAAAGGTAAAAGCTCAAATGAAAAAAATGTACAGGAACTATACATATGTTACAAAAAGTTACCCAAGGTGACCTACCTATGAGTAAGACTTCTTGAGGTAGAGCCCATTTCTAGGCTCCGCCAAAGCATTTCCCTCAAAGTGTACCAGACAATAACCACCCCTTTTTAAAACCTCTTTTATAATGAAAGGTATGAACCAAATGGGTTTGAACTTGCCTGCCCCCAGGGGGTCCTTATCTTGGTCATAGACTAGGACAAGGTCGCCTTTCAAAAAAATCCTAGTACAAACGAACCAATCATATTGACACTTGACCTTTTGTTTGTGAGATTCATTGCCAAGGCCGCATCACGACGTTGCTCAGGAGTTGTTCGAGGTATAACAAACATTCTTCGAGTGGTGAAGTGTCTGGTAATAACTTTACTACCAATTTTAGAGATGGGATCTGAAAATATATAGGCAAGACTGCTTCCAACCCATAAATGAGTTGAAAAGGTGAGAAACCGGTTGCAGTCTTGACAGACGTTTGATAGGCCCATAAGGCTGAGTATAACATCAAATGCCAATTTGTCTTGGTCGAATTGATCATTCGCTGTAAAATGGTCATGAAAGATTTATTGATAGCTTCCACCTGACCATTCACTTGGGGGTAATAGGGTGACGAGTGTTCTTGTCTCAACCCAAGCTTTGATGTTAACTCGATCATCATTGTGTTCTGAAAGTGACTGCCATGGTCAATGACAATCTCTCTTGGGACGCTGAACCTTGCTATAATTTGGTTAAACAAAAAGAGAGAAGTGGTATTGGAATCATATTTGAATGTTGACATAGCTTCGTCAGAGGGCAAGACTAAGTCTAAAGAGTCTGTATCAGTGAGGGAACGTTGAGCCGAAATAGGCTCTAAAATTAGATCTAACTCTTGTGCAGAAGTCAGATCAAGGTCGGTGGAAGCTTGCTAGACTAAAGAGTACGCAACTTCTACTGCGGACAAAGGCATGGCCATACCATGGTACCATGTCCTCGCCATCGTGGTCGATGGGGAAGGAAGAATCCATGGATCATTGAAGTAAGTCATGTGAAACAACGAAACTTGGAAAATCTCAACCTTATGGCGGTCTGATATGAAATTCACATCACCCTAAGGAGGTGGATAATCGAATGTACCCATCAAAGGTGGGCATAAACCAACTCCCATGTTGACTATACCAGGTTGAGGGTTATCAATCATTGGGACCGTAGATGCCCCCAATGAAGGGTCAGAATGGGAGAAAGACTACTGATCAATGGTCACGATCCGGCCTTCGTGTGGAAACAACAAAACCCAGAAAATTGTCGCGACCACTACTTGCATGGCATAGGTCCAACTCCTTCCTAACAAAAGATTGTAGTCGAGCGATGCATCAACTAATTCGAATTTGACACACACAGTTTTCCCCCCTAGCTCCACTGGGAAATAAGGGATGATGCCATGTGGCCGAAAAGAGTGAACGTCGAAAGAGGTGAGGAGAGTAGGTGATGGAGACAAAGAGAGATGGCCAATGGCCTTCCAACATGCCAAAGACATCACGCATGTTAAGGTTCCCTCATCAACCACCGTGTGAAAAATGTTCTAAGTAAAAGTTTTCATGGTGTAAGCCACTACTATCTGGAACACTACGTGGTAATGGAGATGAGGTTTTAAGTCAGTCGTATCAAGCATGATCGTACACGGGTTACAAGTCTCGACAAATCCTAAAGTAGCTAACAAAGCCTTTCTCTGGGAAGGGCATCTCTGGAGGACTTCCAAAGCCGACATCACATAAGGGGTTTGAGACAAATCTTCCACCACAGAGTAGTTCTGGGTAGCCCTTGCATTTGGGTTATGAGAATATTTTTTGAACGCACATTTTGGGATGCGTGTCATGGTTTATCCCAATGTCTTCTCGATCTGAAGAGGAAGAGATGGGATTTCAGCTTCTTTACTTTTCTCAGAGGTACTTGGCTTATTGTAGTCATGTTCTCTAGTCTTTTTAAAGGCATCACCTTTCACCATATACACATTCGCAGATGGTGGATTATTCGTAGGCGGAGGGGGTACTTGACTTCTCCCTTCCGCGCTTGTAGAGGCATGGGTTAGATTTTTCCCATATTGAAATGGGTTCGTTAACACAGCAGGCTGCTACTGTGACAATAACTTTTGGGCCTCCGCAAGTCGAGGGCACTAATGAGTCGGGCGGTCTTCCACGCGAAGGTTACATGGATACTTTGCTTTTCTTTTCTCAGTGTTGCCCCCACCAACATTATTAGTGGGTTTCTTATCCCCCTTATCCTTCTTATGTTGTTTCTTCTTTCCATCGGGCTGCTGGGTGGCCTTTGGATTTGTCGATTGCACACTGTGTACATCCGACGTTTAGGTAGGGGGAACAATATGACCAGTGGTCTGGCTAGCCGCTGTGTGCTGTATAGACAGTTGCTGCAATTGTTTTGTCAGCCATTTAGTGGGATTTGCTTGTGCTGAACCAACAATACCATCGACATGTGGTCCAACTCTCTGTCTGGTTTTATCAAGGATGGAGTGTGGGGCATCTAGCAAGATTTCGTACAGTAGCCCAGACTGAGAATAAATTAGCTCAAGCTGTTGAGCTCTCATGATGGCATCTTCTTTGGAAAACACTCCTGATGTTGCGACATCTTTGGAGAACTATGGGACTAAAGACTTAAGGAACCACTCAAGCAAAAATGCTGGTGGGACTGGCACTTTAATCAGACTCTTCCGGCATCTCCATTCTGATCCGAGATATGGTCCACTTTTGTCTGTGTGAAATTGGTCAGCAATTCTATGCCAACGTTGTATCTCACAGGTAATTGGAAATGGTTTAGGAAAGCCATTACCAATTCACCGAAGAAAGAGTATCTTGAGCGGTCGATCTCAATGTACCATTTTGCAGCACTCCCAATGAGAGTGCGTTGAAACAATCACAATTGTACGGAGTCATCTTTCAATGAATTAGACGAGGACCAAAGGTGAAAGGTAGTCACATGATCTTCTGGATCTTCGTTAGGCTTGGATTCAAATTTTGGTATGTCCGAAGGCAACTTCGTTGACATAGGGGGCCAATGCGGATCGTGACAGATAGGGTCATTCAACAACCTAGTTAAGTCAAGCAAATGCAAGGTTGCCAGGAAAGGTAGTTTGGGTTGTTAGTGATAACCATGGAAAAAGGGGCTTGGAGTTTGACTAGCACCAGGTTGCCAGGAAAAGTTGGGTTGCTGGCCAGGGTTCTGGTAGAAACCATGGCCGTGACCAACGTATGGATTCTGCATTTGAGGAGACATCATCGGTTGATTCCCAAAATAGGACGTAGATGGTTGGGCATGCATTACATTTGGAGGACTTTGGGAAGGGTTGCCCCATACTGATCCCATGGGCATAGGTCATGTGCCTTGCCTGGGGTTTCATTGGTTGTGAAAGGAGTTTCCCCCGATCACATTCATGACGAGGGAACTGGTCCTTGCCAAGCATTCCAAGGTCCTAGTGCAGAAGGAATTCCTGGGTGTGCCCCTTGTGCAGGAATAGTACCCTGCATAGGATTTGGTTGTCCATAATCGAGATGGCCCCTGGTCGAAAAAGCGAGAAAGAGTTGTTACCAAATGCTCCAGACAAAGAAAATGGTGTCAAACCTACCGACATACTTTGAGAAGGTAGTCCTTGACTCCCTGCTCCTATCGCACTATGGTGTGTGTTTGGTCCAGCGGGAGGCTGGTGAGAACCGCCGAGTGAGGGGGATGAATGAAGTATATGACCTTCTGAAGTGCCCCTTACGGACCCTGGAAGAGGAGCGTTAGAGCTCCCTGCCCCCAGACCTATAGTCTGTGTAGTGGAGGAGGTAAGTACAGGGATTGTACATGAGCTAGGCATCCCGTATGAGAACGAAGGGCCTGTCACATTCTGTATGAAAGGATTAGTGGCCACTGCCAAAGACGAGGTCAGACCCCTGCTCATGGTAGAGGTAGTTGAGACCATGGTGGCTCAGACCGGTGACAGTGGGTTAGGGAGTGGAACACCCCCTGTGGTGAAAGTTGTGGTGGGAATAGAAGAATTCCTGACATAAGTGGCAACATTTGTTTCCATTGCTGCGTGCAACACTCTCTGGCACTCGTAAGGTAGGACCTGTACGATGATGGGAAAGGATGGATCAGTGATTGGAAGGTTGTAAGGACTGAGAGCTTCCACTCCAAGGTCATCAACAGTTGGGTCCTCTGGATGTTGGTCAGGCAAAGTTTCATGTGACCTAGTTGCTTCAAAAGACCCTTGTTGGTCTAGCTTTCACCTTAGCGGTGGTGGGGGTGGCTCCAGTGTAACCAGTGGCAGGCCTAGAAGCCTTCATGACCGATGGATCTTGTGATCCTCCACTATGTGAGAATATCAAAGACACACTAGGGATTTCTATTCATTCAAAAAACAACACACACTAGAAAAAATCCCTACGAGATAAAACAAGTAATCACTAAACTAGTTG
>SNQJ01S0051360.1:0-15153 GCA_010110895.2 Picea sitchensis
GAATTCAAAAAGCATTCATTTTGGAGTAGAAATAACTCCAAGTCTTTGGCGAAGATATTCAAAGGCTTCCCGTGGAAGTGGTTTTGTAAAGATGTCTTCCACTTGTTCTTTTGTGCCCACATACTCAACTTTGATGTTCTTTTATGCAACTTGTTCCCATAGAAAGTGATACTTGATTGGAATGTTCTTCATCTTGAAGTGCATCACCGAGTTTTTTGAGATACTGATGGCACTTGTATTATCATAATATATTGGAATGGGATCATCATATGCAACCTTTATATCTGTCAAAGTTTGTTTCATCCAAATATCCTGTGTACAACATGTTGTTGCTGCAATATACTTTGCCTCAGTTGTAGATAGAGATACTGATGATTGTTTCTTGCTTAGCCATGATACCAAACACTCACCTAAGTAGAAATTTGCTCCATTGGTGCTTCGTCATTCATTAATACAACCTTCCCAATCTACATATGTGTAGGCAATAAGTGATAGATCATTTCCTTTTGGATACCATAATCCAAACTCTTCTATTCCTTTGAGATATCTGAAGATCATCTTTACTGCTAATACATGTGATTCCTTTGGTGCTACTTGAAGTCATGCCACCTATCCAACTGCCTGCATTACATCTGGTCTAGATGTTGTCACATATAGTAGGTTGCCAATCATCGACCTATATTGCCTCTGATATGTAGACTTCGAATCATCATCTTTTCTCAACTTACAACTGGTTTGCATGGGAGTGATAACTGGTTTGCAATTTTCCATTCTAAACCTCTTTAACATTTCTCTGATATACTTGTTTTGAGAAATAAAAATTCCTTGGTTTCTTTGATGTATCTGAATTCCCAGAAAGAAGGATAGTTCTCCAAGTAATGACATTTCAAATTCATTCTGGATGTCTTTTACAAATTTATGGCTTAACCTGTCATCATCACTACCAAAAAAAATATCATCAACATAAATTTCAATTAATAAAATATTACCTTGACTTACCTTGATGTAGAGGTTGTTGTCTGCACTTCCTTTTCTGAACCCTGCCTGCTGCAGATACTTATCTAGTCTAGAGTACCATGCTCTAGGAGCCTGTTTTAAACCATACAAGGCCTTCTTTAATTTACACACATAGTTTGTGTTCTCTGACAACTAAAATCCTTCTGGTTGTTCAATGTAGACTTCTTCTTCAAGTTCCCCATTCAGAAAAGTTGATTTTACTTCCATCCAATATACTTTAACATTTTTGGAGCATGCATAAGCTAAAAAAAAGAAAATTGCTTCCATTCTGGAAACTAGGGCAAATGTCTCTTCAAAGTCGATTCCTTCAATTTGTGCATATCCTTTACATACCAATATAGCTTTGTTCCTTGTAACATATCCATCTTCATTCAATTTATTCTTGAAAATCCATTTTGTGTCGATCACATTCTCATTCTTTGGTCTTGGAACCAATTCTCAAGTGTCATTTTTCTCTATTTTATCCAATTCTTCATCCATGGCCTTATTCGAAAATTCATCCTTGTTGGCTTCTTCAAAACAGTTTGGTTCAATTGTAGATAAGAGTGCTAGGTGTGTTTGTTTTGGTGAATGGATTTTTCTTCTAGTCTCAACTCTTACATCTTTGTTTCCAATAATCTGATCTGAAGGATGATTCTTCTATACTCATTTGCTAGGTGTCTTTGGAGATACTTGTTGAACTTGCTCTTCTTCTTTTGTCGGATTCTCTTCATATTCATCTTCCTCTTCTACATATTTTTCATCTTCTTCTTCGAAATGTTGTTCCATTGATTTGTTTTCTTCTTTCTTTGATTCTGGTCTGCCTGTTTCATCAATTGTTACGTTGATGCTTTCCACAACTTTGTTTAATCTTAGATTGTAACACTTGTATGCTTTCCTTGTACCTGATTAACCAACAAGTATTTCTTTGTCCACACAAGATTCGAGCTTTCCCATTCTGCCATCTTCTCCTTTGATGTAGCATTTGCTTCCAAAAACTCTGAAGTGCTTCACATTTGTTGGTCTTCCTTTCCATAGCTCATAGGGAGTTTTATCAGTGTTGTTTCTGAGCATTAATCTGTTTTGAATGTGAACTGTTGTATGCACTGCATGTGTCCAAAAAATATCTTTCAACTTTGAATCCATTATCATTGTTTGAGCCATTTATTGTACTATCCTATTATTTCTTTCAACAACTCCATTTTGTTGAGGTGTCCTAGCGATGAAGAATTGCCTTTTTATTCCATGATTGTTGCAGTAGTCCATAAATGCATTTGAGGTGAATTCTCCTCCATTACCCAATCTTAAGAATTTGATTCTTGAATCCATCTCATTTTCAGCCATTTCCTTGTAGATCTTGAAATTTTCAAAAGCTTATGACTTGTTCTTGAGAAAACAAACTGCAGTCATTCTTGTATAATCATCAACTAATAACATAAAGTATCTCTCACCTTTTAAGTCTTTTGTTGTAGTTGGTCCAACCATATTAGTATGCACAATTTTCAGTGGTTTTGTTGTTGAATATTCCTTTGATTTGAACTTGGTCTTTGTTTGATTTCCTTGTTGGCAATGCTTGCATAAAGTGTTGGTTGGTTTCGTGATCTGGGGCATTTCTCTGACTGATTCTCTTTTGTTGACTTTGACAAGGTTATCAAAATGCATGTGACCCATTCTCTGTGCCATAGACAACTTTCATCTTCCTTTCCTAGAAGACACTTTTCATTTCCAATTTCACTTAACACATATATGTTGCTTGAAGTTCTTGCATCTGTAGCGACCAATTTCCCTGAACCTTCTTTTCTTATCTCACACTTTTGTGAATCAAAAGTAACTTTATGGCCTTGGTAACACATTTGACTAACACTTAAAAGATTATGTTTCATATCATCTACTAGTATAACATTTTCTTCCTTTTCATTCTTGTTCCCAATTCGGACTGTGTCTTTTCCAATGATTTTGGGTGAATCATCATTTCTGAAGGAGACTGATCCATCTCTTTCCTTTTGTAAAGTAAGAAACTTGCCTTTATCACCTATCATGTGTTTTGAACATCCACTGTCAACACACCAACCACATTTATTCTGTTTAGCTTGTAGATTGATTGTGCATTCTTTATTGCTATACTGATCTTTCTTTCTTATCCATGTCGTTTTCTGAGGTTCTTGTTTGTGACTCTGTTGAGGTTCTTTAGGAGGCACTGTAATTCTGCAATTTTTGGCCATGTGTCCAAAATTGTTACATTTGTAACATTCCACTTCAGTGCTCAAAGATTCAAACCTTTTGTAACTTCTTCTCTATGTTTCACTAGATTCAAACCTTTGTAACTTTCCTCTATGTTTCACTAGGTTCTCTTGAATAACCCCTTGTGTATGGCTCTCAAAGTAGTTATTGTTTCTATTGTTAGCCTGTAATTATAGCTTTATGTACAAAGTTAGCCACATGCATAACATAAAACCAAAAAATATAGTTTGATACCCTGTAGCTGAAGATATTCTGAAAGGGAGGTGCTCTTATGAATCATTCTTCTTCTTGAGGCTGTATCTATATTGTTGATTCTGAAATCTAAAACTTCTCAGTGGAGGAGTGTACCTGTAATCTTCTTCAGAGCATCATTTTATCCCCTTATTGTTTCTACATATCTTTTGGATTTTTGTTTATTCCTTTGTTGTTTTGGTAACATCCATTTTCTCTCTGGTTCCCATTATATCCGTCCGCATTTCTTGTCAAGATGAGATTTTTTTACTGTACTGTTATCCGTAATCCTTTTGAGCTATTCTCAAGATATTTTTCTTTGAATATCCTTTCTTAGTGACAATCTTTGCTTCCTCATTTCCAATGACTATGTCATTTCCCTTCTATAGTTGTTCATTAGTGCTTTTCACCCTTTATCTCTTCATTTGAACCTTTCAATTTTGCAGGATCATTTGTTCTAGTTCTTTGAGTGTCTTTTTCTTATCTAGTTCGGCTTATAGTTTCTTGTTTTTCTACTTTCAATAACTTCTATGCTCACTCATTCTTTCTAAGTCAAATTTTTCCTCTCCAATTTCTTTCTTCATATGTTTTCTTCTTATTCTTCTTTGGAGTTTTTTTTTATCAGATTCTTCTACTTCCAGGAATAGAACTCTCCATGTTTCAATATCACCTGATTTTATCTTCATTTGATGATGAGATATCTCTTTGGTGGAAAAATTTTTCTTGAAAAAAATTTTTGTGTTCTTTTTTTACCTTTATATGTTTATCTACCTTTTGAGTAACCTTCACCATTTCTCTTTTCTTATGAGGACATTTGTTAGAAAATGACCAATACCATCACAATTAAAACAAATTAGAATGTTACCTCTATACCTACCATTGTCTCTTGCCCAGCTCTTTTGACGGCTGGCCACTCTTCATCATCTTCCAAGACGCCACCGTTGTCACAAGTATATATTCTTCTTTGTTCCTTTTTATTTTGCTTTGATCTTTGGATTCTTTGAAGGTCAGCTTTTATCCGATTTTCCTCGCTTAGTTCTCATCTCATAAGGTCAGGAATCAATGCGCCTCAGTCTATATGCTTATTGAGTTTTCTAGATCCACCTTTCTTCTTGTGTCGGGAGCATTCAGCTTGAATCTCGTAGAAGAGATATTAGTACCTTGAACAATTACGCATTCTTTGATTTCTTTCCCAATCTTTGCATTGCATTCATTGTTTCATCAACTCTAAGTAGTAGGTTGTGATATCTTCATCTTCCTCCATTTTTAGTTGTTTGAACCACTGTGAAGTTTGAAGCTTGGCCGCTTTGACTTTTTGACCCCTTCTCATAAATATTTTGAAGCTTGTCCCAAATCTCTTTGCATTTACAATTTGCAACTTTTAGAATATTGTATCATTGAGACCATTCAAAAGTGCATTTTTGGCTTTGGAATTATTCTCACCGAGTTTCACTACTTTTTCATTTGTTGGTGGAACTGTTGGTGCTGTGTATCCATCTACAATTGATTTCCAAACTTGAAATCCCTATGCCTGTATATATGTCTTCATCCTTATGCTCCAAAATATCTCATCAATTTCATCATCCAAATATGATTTGTATCTATATAATAGAACTAGTGTATATGATCACATTCCTGCAAACCTTCCTTGACTTTAACAACAAGAGACTAGCATTTTCATAAAAAATTTCTTTAGTCTCACATGCCTAGTTTTGGATTAGTCAACAACCCTAACTTGAAGTAATCATAACTTTGTACCTGTAATCTATAAAGATCTGAAACTGATATACAATGTTCTTCAGTGTTTTTTATGCAATTCCTCTAGGTTTCACTACTTGGAACCTCTCAGAAAAGGCGTTATAGCAAAAATGGCATACCTTGTTGAATTCTGGCTTATTCTAGAGAGCAACATTGTACAGCGTTCTCCGCATGGAATATGTTTTTAATTGATCTTAACCTACTATAAAACATACTAAAGAATTTAACCTAACCAACACATTTGGTTTCACTGAATTTGTATCTATTATGAAGAAGTTATGACGTTTTTACCCGAAACACCTGTTTTTGACTAGTTTTAGGACTAGCCACAAACCCTATTTTCCAAAGAGTGTAACTCCAAAAATACAATGACCCACAAGATGAATTTTTTACCACAGATACTTGGATATGTTGTCTCAAGGCATAGAAATTTCATGGTCTGAATCATTATAGAAAACAAGTTATAGCAAAAATGGTGAGATGACCTGTAAATAACATACCTTAGAAAGCACCATCAAAATAATTTATCCTTCCCAGCATTTCAGCCTTCTTTTCTTCACCTTCCCTCTGAATTTTGGCTTATATATCCTTGGTTACCTCAGACACCTATAGATATTCAATATGCTCAAGTGTGTTTAAAATGAGAGAGCCTTGCCTCTTATTTATACTCTCCAAGTAGCTTCCTTAAAAACATCTTCTAGGTCACTTGGCCCACTTTCCTTATTTTAGGGTTAACCCACTTCTAATTTCTCCATTAAATTTATTATACAAATAATTTATTTTACATTCAATTTGAATTATAATACATTCATCACTTCACTTTATTATTTACCTTTTAAAATCTCTTAAACCATTTTGACTACTTTGACCTTTTGGGGCTTCTAGATGACATATGAGGGTCCTCCAACTTTGCAAGGCCATAACGCTGCAACTGTGAGGAGTTATGTGGCATTCCACATTCCACCAGAAATGGAATGACATGTACTATCCATATAGAATAGTATTACCTTAAAATATAGAAAAAATCATATCGTTATCCATCAAACAAACTTGGGTCCATTACCGAAACCTGGGTTCTCCAACTTCACATGGTCATAACTCTCTAACTGTGAGAAGTTATGTGACGTTCTAAATACCACCGGAAATGGCATGAAAATAATTAACATATAGGATAGTTTCCCTGAAAAATTCACTGTCCTTCATCTCATTATTCCACAATCAAGCATGAGTTCTCTTACTCCACAAAGCGTCTTCCCGTGAGGGCTTTCACCATAAGGGGGCCACTTTGAGGTTCATCCATATTTACTTCTTATCAACCATGACAAAACAATAATGATTCATATTTAAATCAAACAATATTATGTCCATTACCCAAACCTTTGTGTTACGGGGCTTTCTTCAAGGGTTGACATCAATGACAACCAACTTTAATCAACACACCTCTCCTCGAGAGGCTAGTCAGAAAGTAAATGTCTTAAGTCGTTGGAGTCAATGAATACCCCTTAAGCATGAACACCTCTACGTTGGGGTGCCAATAGTCCACCAAGGCATTCAACAGCCTAGGTTGTGCCCTCATGAATGGACACTAAAAGAACTTCCACAAACCACATTGTCTCAATGCATCCATAGCTGCAGGGTCCTCGTCAACCAAGATGTATATGTCTTCATGCTCCCTCTCTCTCCAATGGACATACATCTTGTCAAATGACAAGTTCAAAGGGGATTTAACTCTTCTACTTTCATTTTTTCCATTTTCTTGAGGGTGTACATGGGCTGTATTGGACACAGTTGAGTATGCATGCAAGTAGATTGTTTTCTGCCCATGTACACATAGGGCCGCCCCCTTTTAGGAGTGCACACCCCTCCAAAAACTAAAATAAATGAAAAAAGAAAGTATTGAAATGCAAGAGGGGTTCATTTGTACTTACTTGGTCTGAGCGAAAGTTCGTTCTGTCCTGTGAAGCTCCTGGAATCAACTCTTTTAGCTAAGGGGTCTTTTTGGATTTTTGGTTAATTCTCAATTTTTAATGGTGATAATGAGCTGCCAGCTTCTATTTATAGACGTTTTTGGCCCTTTTTGCCACTTTTTGAACCCTTTCGTCATTTTTTTTTTTTGGCTTGAAAATGATTTAACATGGTTCTTGGGTTTCTCATTGGATGTCACGATACACTTCACTTTTGGTTTGGAAAACTTTTTGGGAGATGGGTCACTTTTAAAGATTCTTTGGTAAAAGTCATTTTTCCAACTTTTGCATCTAAGTTAAGGTTTCACCTCCACTTTCGGCATCTCATTGTATTTTCCTCTTTTCCATAGGATCGAACCCACTTAATTGCGACACAGAACTATCATCGCTACTTTAGAAGTGTCATAATTTAGTGGTAGAGACTACCTCTACATGGATTCCCTAGGTAGATCATGGTTGCATTCTGGTATTCATGTCGTCATTAATAACTTTAGTCTCGGGAGTCCTTGTTATTATTGTCCTGATTACGAGATTGGGTCTCATACATCTTATATGTCATCACTCTTCACCACACTCTCGGGACTCCTAGAAAACGAGTCATCTTTAAGCCCTTTTCAGACTCTTTAAACATGAAAATATTGTCAAGCGATCTTGTTGTCCTTCACACTCACCAAACTAAAACTTGAAGGCACGTCTATCTGGTGGTAGTTTACCCCTTTTTCGGTCCATATAGTCAATTTTATGAAAAAAGGTATGCTCTAGGAACTTCAGTTCTATAGAAGAGTATTCTCACGTGTAAGTTTAACCCTTTTTCGGGCCTGAGGGACTAAATTTACGAAAAAGGAACCCCCACGAAGTCCATAGTTAAGCACTTTTCAGACTCCTTAAAATTGAAAAGATTGTCGAGTGACCTTGTTCCTTCATACTCGTTAAAATGGTCCATAAGAACATCCTCTACGGAGTCCATAGTTAAGCTCTTTTCAAACTCCTTAAAATTGAAAAGATTGTTGAGTGACCTTGTTCTTTCACACTCATTAATTGGTTTAGAAAAACATTTAATGGCATGAGTTTACCGATTTTTCCGGCCTGTATATTAAGGAGGAAAAAGGTACACCTCGGGAGATTCATCTCGCTGGGAGAGTTCTCCTAAGTAAATTTTATACGTTTTCGCACTAAGGGGAATAAATCTAGAAAAACGCTGCGAGTCCATAGTTAAGTTATTTTCAAACTCCTTAAAATTGAAAATATTTCCAAGTGATCTTGTCTTTGTCACACTCATTAAAATGGTTTTGAATAGATGTATTTTTGGTGCTAGTTTATCCCTTTTTCGAATCGACTAGACTACCTTCGAAAAAAGTACCCCAAAGGAGTCTTCTTTTATGCTTTTTTAAACTCTCTAAAAGTGAAAAACCACTAAGATTACCTTCTCTGGGCTCATGCAAAATACATTGAAGGGGGTTTAATCATGTCTTTGTAATCACAATTGAATCTCTGCATTTTTGGCCTAATTCCAACTCCATGTTGCTCTCAACTGAACCTTTGAATCATGCCTTATACGCAAGCCTTGTAGCACTTTGTCTCTGCGACCTGACACCTTGACCCATGGAGGAATTTTCCCCAGGTGTCCTTTTCCTTCACATGTCTCCTTGCTATGAGAATTAGTGTGTTCCTTGTGCTTGGAACTAGTATGCAGTGACACTCATTTTTCTTTTGTAACATAGCATTATTTTATTCTTTTTCAAGCTTTTTAAAAATATTGAAAAAAACAAAAAAATCAAATATACCCCAAAAAGAGGATGGGAAAATTATTTTCTTTTTATGGCAGCACAATGAGTCTCCCTTGGAAAAAGCACATCCTTTCTTTTTTCATCAAGCATTCAAATTTAATATGACCTTAGTAAGTTGTTCTCGCTACATAGAGTTGTGTCCTCCTTCATTTGGTTATCCTTCCAAACACATGGAGAGTTTGTGTTGCCTCCTGCATCGTGAACTTATGTCAATGTCATGTTGCCTTAGTATGATCATCAGTCGTGCTCTTGTCCAAGGTAAGTTTTACCCAACCTGAGATGGCCTTTCTACATTTTGTCTCTTATCCTCATGCCCATCCATCCCAAAATTTCAATCAAGTCTTTGTTTGAAATCAATGAAGTTCTTTGCCTGATCACTGAGATCCTCTTGTCTGTTCTTGACGAGCCATCGAAGAACTCTAGGTATTGAATTCATACACTCACATTGCACTCCTACCCAAGTTTTGAAGATCTTGAAGTTGTTGCTCAAGCTTTGAAGGCCTCATCTCCAACCATCGGGCGTCATTGGCTTCTTGAAGATGGATACTATACATGTATATCTTTGATTTTGACATGTAGATCCATTGTGTATTGCTCACGACTACAATTTATATAGTTATATGACATGGATCTACATTTTGTCTCTTATCCTCATGCCCAACCATCCCAAAATTCCAATAAAGTCTTTGTTCGAAATCAATGAAGTTCTTTGCCTGATCACCGAGATCCTCTTGTCTGTTCCCGACAAGACGTCGAAGAAATCTGGGTAGTGAATTCATACATTCACATTCTCCTACCCAAGTTTTGAAGATCTTGAAGTTGTTGCTCAAGCTCTGAAGGCCTCATCTCCAACCATCATGCATCATTGGCTTCTTGAAGATGAATACTATACATGTATATCTTTGATTTTGAGATGTAGATCCATTGTGTATTGCTCACGACTACACTTTATATAGTTATATGACATGGATATGCAGTGTATTTGATTGGAAACCATGATTTATTTCATCCCGAGCATGGGTATGCCCGCCTCGGTGAGACAATTGTTATTTTGTAGATGGCACCTCTCGAACTCTGGTCCTGGGCTCACTCGCTTCATATGTTGGTGAAACTTTGTAATGTATTTCAGCCGTCAGATGCTCTTCTTACCTCACACATTAGGGGTAATCTGTTATAACCCTAAATTTCACCATACATGCATACCTGGCATCAAGCCCTCTTACTTGCTATTTTTGCCAAGACATCACTGAGCAGCTCTTCTTAAAAACTATATTTTTAAAGATGTACACGCCCTGCACCACTACTACCCATGTACACATGTTTGTTCTACCACTACAGCTCGCGTACGTACACTAGCTGCACCATTACAGCCTGTGTATACCCACAAATGTTGCAAAAACTAAAAAGTTGCAAGGAATTCGTTGAGATTACGAGCCATTGGGTAGTTTTCCAATTGTCCCACCGCCTATATCTCGTCACCCAATCAAATAACCATCCCTTTTTCATATAAAAGGAGTTGTTGGGGTCTCATTCCAAGGAAAATCATATGAACAGTGAAACTCTGCCCGTTCAACATCCCCTCCTTGCCCCAAGAATTTGCAACCACCTTATGAGTTTTTTGCCAAAATTGCCCATTCTTTCCTTTTTCCTCCATTATAAGTCTATGCCATTTCCCTATAGATAAGTGTGAGAGGAGAAAGATATGTGAAAGCGCAGTTGGAGCTTGGTGAAGAGAATCCCAAACCAGGTTCGAGGAGTAGTTGTCGATCTCATTGTAAGTAAACTTTATGAAATCAATAAAAGGAATATTTTTTCTGTTCCGCAATATGATGTGTTCAATATCTATGTTTGATTTATGTTTTATACTGACATCTAACCCACTAATTCAAATATGAAATGCATGTTCATAGTTCCTTTTTTGTCTGTTTGTGAATGCAGGTCGGCCTTGGAAGGAGACTTGTAGTCAGTGGAACAATCGAACGTAAAAGGATCGACACCGGATGCAGAGTTTAAAGTAAAGTTACCAGATCTTTTTACTTTGTATTTTATGCATGAATGTAGGGTATATTTGAGGTAGTTATAAAAAGTAGGATAATTTTAGATGGTTAGATCTACCTACATGTTGAACCCTAGTGTAGTCCATAGGGGGGTTTTCCCGCTATAGCACATAGGTATTACATGTTTCAAAATTTAAAACTACAATTTAATGTGTTAAAATCATTTAAATTTAATTTTCAAATGTACAAATTTGAAATGTGTTATAGGGAAATGTGGAGAAGAAAGTGCTTGAGAGTGTGTTTGAACAAAATGTGGAGAACGAAGTGTGGGAGATTGGGATTGAGGAGGATGCATCCATACCTAGGAAGGATGTGTCTATTCAAGATGATTCTTAAATATATGTATATTGCACATTAGTGAGTTTTAATTTGTTTTTATGTTGGGCCCTTTATATATAAGTGTTCAAGCTTATTTTTGTTGAATATGCTTATTTTTTTTACTTTTTTCAAATTTTTGTTTGATCAACTTTTTAGTTTAGCCTTTCCTATTCATAGGGTTACTCAACTATTGTCTATATAATTTTTCAACGCTTTGATCAATTATTTTGAAATATATAGAACTACTCTATAAGCTTATGGTCGTCTAAAATGGTACATTCAATCTTATTTATGTTTAGATCATGATGCAAACCTAATTTTGAACTTGATCATTTGATTATTTGAGAATAGACTCTATCCCACATCAGAAAAGGGGAAGTTTCTAAATTTTCTTCGATTGCATTCCTTTCCTTCTCCAAGAATGACGTAATATGGAGATTTTTGTTTTCTGCATACAACGAAGGGAATTCCTTCTTGGGGTATTGTCAAAATCTTAACTAATTGCTTACTAACCATAAAAACCAACATTTGTAGATTTACAAATAAGCTATGTACGTGCATGATCTCACTTGTGTTTAGATCATGACGAAGGAATATTTCAAAGAGCATTTGATTATATGTCATCTGAATACATCCCATGTAGAAAGATTAAATTTTAAATGGTTTTTGAAGAATGACTTAAAATATGTGCATATTTGTGTTTTATTCATGTACATGAAAGATTATATGAGAACATCTATTCCATTGCAGAAAGAGGAGATAAGTATTTTATGGAAGAATAATTTTTAATATGGAGATTTGTGAACTTTCATAGATATAAGTAATTTCTTGGAAGAATGGCTTAATATGGAGATTTGTGAGTCCTTTAATTTGAAAGGGAATTTTAGGGCATTTGATTATATAAGAACATCTATTCCACTACAAAAGAGGAGATAAGTATTTTACTGCTGAGTAAATAAGTTCACTTGGCATGAGAACTTCACCTGAATGATATGGGACTTTATCGAGGAGAAAAGTATTTTATTGGACGAATGGCTTAATATGGAGATTTTTGAACTTTCTGCATACGCAACTAAATTTATTTTCAGGGTATTATCTAATTCTAAACACTAAAATTGGTTACCAAGAACACAATTTTTCTCTTTAAAAAATTGCTAGATAAGATTTTACATTGTTTAGATCATGTATGCTTAATATGGAGAGTAACTATTTTGGAAGTTTTAGAACTTCGTGATGTAAGTTTGGTTTTAAAAAAGTGCCAAAAAAATATAATAAAAAGAGAGCGATAATCTTAAATCTGTGAAACTTCAGTTGGGTATGTTATTATTTATTTTTTCTTATTTTATATTTAGTTAAATATCTTTAAAATATTTGTTAATATGTGTTATTGGTATGTATGTCAATTTTTCTTTAATCACAACTTGTTTTATTTATCTAAAATGGTATGTGTGCCACATTTTATTTTAAATTTGTAGATATATATTTTTTTTTAATTTTTAAATTTTAAATTCGAAAAATGTTTTTTTTTCTAGGTATGAAGTGATCTATCTTAAAGTGATGGCTTAGAGTCCAAAATTTTGGAGTTAAATGTTTTAATCAAGCCTCTTAGATTTTGTTATTAGCCTAAAATGGTTGTGGAACCTATGTATTTGGCAGTGTAACTATGCAAACTTTCATTATATCTATATATATAGATATAGATATAGATATAGATATAGATATTTTTGGAACTCAAAATATCAATTTTTTGTTTCATCTTTGATTTCATTTATATTGTTTATGATGGTGGAATATATTGTTTATTATTCATTTATAAATAGTCAATAGCTTATAATTTCAATTTTTATGATCCGGTGAAAGGTTAATTTGTGTTTTATGATACTGTGTCGAAATTAAAAATGTTTTATTTCATTTTATTTATAAACATCATTGTACTATGTCAAGTACAACTTATAATTTCAATTTGTTTGATTTGAAAATATGGTTGAATGGTTAAACATATCATCAAATTATAGTTTCTAAAACTTATAATTTCAATTTTGTTTTATTTGCAAAAATGGTTGAAAATAGTCACACAAATCATCAAATTATAGTTTCTACAACTTATCATTTCAATTTTGTTTGATTTTCAAATATGGTTTAAAATAGTCAAACAAATCATCAAATTATATTTTCCCACTTTGGAGCCCCTTACCCCAAACGATACTCAAAGGTGAGGGTTAAGGACTAGAGGGTTGCTCAAGTTAGGTTTCAAAATTCTCAGTTGCCTCCTATTAATAATATTCGAATGGAGAAAACAACAAACAATATTGTATATTAAAAATATGTGAGAGCTTCTTATGAGAGTGAAAACATAAAAAGAAATTATGAGTCCGTCATGATGAAAAATTAGTATTAGACTACCAAGGTAAAAGCATTAACAGTTTTCATTGGATGATATGAATTTTATTCCATTCCATTCAAGTGATAATCAATTGACTTTAACAATGATTTTGTAAATTTAAGCATGTTGATCATCGCATCAATCTAGGGCCCTCCTCTATTTTGATAGGGCGTAGACTCCTATCAATCCAAAATTTATTAAAACCCTCAACTCAAAATTGAAAATTCACAATGAAATGACAATCCATAACTAAACTGGTTATGTTCATCCTTGGTTTCTTTATTGAAAGTTCACAATGAAATGACAGTCCAACACTAAACTGGTTATGTTCATCCTTGGTTTCTTTTCGAGCTTTCAATATGTTTATTCAATAAAATGTGAAATGAAAATACACTTTGAAATTAAAACATAATCTAACCTTTTTTAATATGTAAAATTAAAATATACTTTAATATAAGTAAGTGATTTTCATTAAAAAATATATTGATATAAATTGTTTATTTACTGAAAAGGGTATAAAAGGGCTAATGGATTATCAACCCTCTAGACATTGGAATTATTTGCTAGTGCCATTAATATGACACCTATGAGTGTTGTTCAATATCACTGAATAACTTTCGATTCAAAAATTTCCAGGGATAGCAACACACCATCCACAATACAAGGTCTACATTGAGTACTAAACTTCCAACTTTGTTATCATGTCAAAAATCACATTCTTTTTCAATTTAATTTCTTTCAATCAAACTTAATGAAAACTATGTTTAAAATGTGTGTTAGGTAACATCATACACATTTGTCAAGTAGCTCATAATTTCAATTTTGTTTGATTTGTTTCAAAATATTGAAATCTAAATATACATAACAAAGCAAATTAATATATCAACACTTTTGAAATCAAAATTCACAATTTCATGATTAAAATTGATACTTTTTAGGATGTCTTTAAATTTTTTAATTAGGATGTTAATCATACACTACCTTGAATTCTCAATATACTCTAAATTCAATTAAAAAAATGAAAATCTAAATGCAGCAAACCAAGCCTTAGTAGATGGTGTTATTTTTTTATTTTTTGTTATTAGGTCACAAAATCAAATTCTTTTTCAACTTAAATTTTTTCAATCAAACTTAATGAAAACTATGTTTAATGTGTAGAACATAAGAAATGCTAGGTTCATCATACACATTTTTCAAGTAGCTCATAATTTCAATTTTGTTTGATTTGCTTCAAGATATCGAAATATAAATGCACATTATAGCAATTTAATATATCAACACTTTTGGAATCAAAATTCACAATTTCATAATTAAAATTGATACTTTTTAAGATGTCTTTAAAATCTTTAATTAGGATGTTAATCATACACTACCTTGAATTCTCAATATACTCCAAATTAAATTAAAAAAATGAAAAT
>SNQJ01S0051360.1:30028-46394 GCA_010110895.2 Picea sitchensis
CACAAAACTAGAAATACATCTCCATAAAAGGATTTGGGAAGGAGCCATTAATAATCAAAAGAATTTACAAGAAAGACTCCACATGCTCATCTTTCCATTTGGCCCTCCTTCTAGCATCATTTATGTTGACATGTTCAAATGGTCTATTAATAAGGTAAGAGATAATACCTGGTGGAAAGTCCCAATTAGACTCTCTCGCATTTGGGATGGAAAATTGTGACCATTATGTGGGCCTGGTTGCAACTAAGAATTAGAAAATAAATAGGAAGAAAAATAAATTTTCCCTCAGAAGAATTATAACTAATCCTAAATCTAATCTAACAAAAACAAATGCAAACTATGTATTCTATCTATTTCTAAACTATCCTATATGAGTAATTTTAACAAGATAGATACATTATAAAATTGTATTATTGTTTAAATAAATAGTTCATGAAAAACAAAAAATATGTTAAGCAATAAAGCTACATATATAAATCAAAAATAGTTGTAGAGTACACCTACAACATTATCCATGTATCTATTAGTAACCACAAATGTCAAATAACTCAACAATATGCAGAAAAATAGTTCATGATACATATCATTCAAGAAACCATAAAATTCCATTGCACATGTAGAGTGGTCCCATATACAAATAAACACCATCCATAGTCGCCAAAATTTTCCTTGTGATATTCATTCATGAGATAATATTATCAACCTCAAACGATGGGAAAAAGTCCGTCGTTATGCTCAAAAAGCATCGTACATCAGGTACTATTTTTTTTTCAGGACATAAACATCAATTAAATATGACGTAAGGGTAATCAAGGTATAACTCATCAATTACCAACATTAAATTCAAGGTGCAAGACTAAGCAATATCACAATGGATCCAAACATCACGTGTTTTCCAAGATGCCAAAGTTAAAAAACAAAACACCATCACAAAATCCCAGTTACTAACTCCAACGAGAAATGACATAAGGCAAGATGTGTCATAAGTGACTTTAATCTATCACGCAAGAGTAAACCATTCATGTAACTAACAGGCATCCACATAACCCTAGCGCACCAGTAAAAGTCAACCTTAAGTTCATGGCGCAAAGGTGTACATCAATTCTAACTCAAAGCACAAAGGAAAACTAATCACGTGACGAATCAGACATCATCAAATTCATTGTGTGCCAATAACCTATTAACTGAATCAATGTACATCCCTCAATATTCCAATGCGCAAGAAATCTCAAAAATTAAATCGCAACTTAATCAATGACGAAGGGTAATTACTCACCTAACCTTTTAAGGTACCTATGTAACTACACAAAAGTTCATTGACACCTAGCGATAATATGAGAAGGCACAGACTAAAATCAATCAATCCATCCATCGCATTACTTCCATTACGTGCAAAGGTTACTATCCAACATTCTTTCATTACATCATAATTTCATTGCGCGTAGGTAGTCTAATCTCTAATCAATCCACCTTTGTATAATCAATGTGAGTGAGCATTCACCCCTAAACCATCATTCGTCTACAGAGAATCTTCGATGTGCAAAAGTAATCAATACTAGAATCAACATATGTCGACGCGCTGATGGCGTCAGAGAAACTAGTTACCCAACTAATCATAAATCAACATAGGTATTGCACATTAGTCGTAGATTTGAAGCCAATCATCGACATCAAAAATTCAAGGCGCGGAAGAAATTTAATCATTCATTTTCAGCTCTTCAACATTATTCACGCTCCAAGAGAATCCATGGTTGGTTGCTTGATTCATCACACATCAATAAATGACTTGAACAATTAACAACCTTTAAGTTGAACATTAATTAAATGTGGGTTGAAGGTTATTAAACCTTAATTACTTCCTTAATAAAATTCGATTTGAGTATTAAAGGAAATTCAAATGATTCTTCCTTGAATATTCAATTGAACCTATGATTACATAAAGAAATGATAAAATGACTAAACTCTCGTTATTACTTATCCCAATACAAGCAAGGCAAGCTCCAATTTAGACGGATAAGACAATGCCATAACATTCTCATTAATCCTCTAATTATGTTTCTTGAACTTGACTCATGTTGTTTCCACCATCTAGCTCAAATACAACCAACGATTGAGTAGTGCATTAAGTTTCGTTTGGGCGTAGGAAGGAAATATGCAACCAACGATTACATTAGAGTCTAGAAAAATCCCAATCCGTCTCTCCTTGCCTCATCACTAATTGCGCGTTCCCTCAGTTGTCCAAGTGCCCTCTGCTTTGACTTCATTTGGAGATTGCTGGTTTCGAGTATTCCATCTCTTCAATCAACGCGATTGATGGAGGAATCGGATCTAGTTTCGAGTATTCCATCTCTTCAATCAACGCGATTGATGGAGGAATCGGATCTAGGTTTGAAATTGACGTGCATCCAGTCATCAATGCGTATGGGATTTATCATTCACATTAATGGATGTTAAGAGTCGTTCAGGGAGCCACCCAGGCGATAAGCTTCCCTCCCTATGCCAAGCAAGGGAACTGCGCCCTGAAGGAATTTAATTCTCAAACCTTCGTTGTCAGATGAATGAGGAGATCTCGGTGCCATAATTCGTTGGCATCCCATTAAGAAAAATGCAGGATCAAACGAATTTGCTGCCAGAAAATTTAGAAATTTCAGGAGTATTCATTCGTTGGAGAAACATCGTTGAAGTTCATTAACTACAGGAAATAAGCATAATTAAAACTGGTTATGGGAGAAACTCGCTTTTAAATTTGGCCTAGACTTCTCAATGAAAATGCTGAGGGGAGATCGGTTGGGATCTCAGGCTTATGTTTCTGAGTGAAACGCTAAGGTTAGACACACAGAGAAATGCATCCCCGAAAGAAGAAACAAAGGGACAGTAAACTCAAGGCTAGGCGATTTAATTTGCAGGCAAGGGAAAAGGGGAGGCGACCACGAGCTGCAAGGACACAGAGGAACGTTGAAAAAAAACGCAGAGTTACAGAAACCCCAAATGCATACAGTCGCCTCTATGTATAAATACAAAGATCTATGCTAATGCACAAATCCCAAGCATGATAATAGCCATTAGTTAGATAGCTAGTAGGGTACCTTTGGAAATTCATTCGAATCTGGTTGTTTTAAAAATGTTTGGAAATGTATATATATATATAAGAAGTTCAAGTGAAAATCAAGACCGACGACCCAGATATAATCTCTTCTGTAGCTGGAAGGATAGATCACGTGCACAGTACTAGATCCCTGAAGTCGCATAGAAGTTAGACAACATCTAATGCAAATTCAGACCCTCAAATTTAAATGCAGAAGTTAAGAACAAATTAAACACCAAACTCTCACAATTTTGACGAAATTATACTCAGAAATAAAACAGAAGTTAACAACAAATTTCACATTTGTTTAGACAAGATTAAACGAAGAATAAATCAGAATTTAACACATTGAAAGTATTGTAACCAAAGGCGCAGAATCTGCAATGGTTTTCCCACACTTTCGCTTCGTCCAACTCCTGCCTGCAAACCGTTGAGACCTCACCGGTACCTCTCAGCCAACACTAGGGGTACTCTTCTTCCCCCTGATCCCTCCCAAGCCAAAAAAGGGCCACGCACACAAGCCAGGGAAAACATAGCTCCCAACTCGCCTCGCAAGGTCGAGCTACCACTCCCTTTCGAACTGGGCATCCCAACTCCCACAAGGTAAAATCAGTCAAGAAAAATATCAGCAGCGTAACCTTACGCCTACCAGACGTGATCCATACTCCTCCTCCGTCATTCTTTTTATATAGCTTTCTTAGTGATTAGTTTCCCAAAGCCTCTTTGTATTATTTTTAATAAATTTAATTAGGATAGACCTCCCTTGTACACATGCCACCTAATCCCTTAGTTGCACCAGAAAATCAATTTATTATTTATTTAAAATTTCCTATTTCCCTCACCCACCTAAAATCGTTCCTAAAAACGCTCCTCGGTGTCCCTTTATTACCTTACAATTCTTAAATTATTGTCACATTTATTAAAACCTAGTTGAGTTCACAATTAGAAGGTTCCAAAGACTAGATTCCCTACTATGTTAGACATTCCCCTTTTCCTTAAGTTTGCCCTTTTTCTTCTTAGTTTATATTTAGCAAGTTTA
Organism: Picea sitchensis; assembly: GCA_010110895.2. Lineage (NCBI taxonomy): Eukaryota > Viridiplantae > Streptophyta > Pinopsida > Pinales > Pinaceae > Picea > Picea sitchensis. The sequence continues at coordinate 34,153 of SNQJ01S0051360.1, forward strand.
GATATAAACAACACTTTAGCATTTTAATAATTTAATCCTTCATTAAAATTTTACTTTAATTATAAATGTTTGAATTTTTTTTACCCCCCTTCTTGTTATATGTCCATTTAGTTTTTTTTTTGTTCACATGTTCTACTTAGATCTAGGTTTTAAATTCACTAGGCTTGGCAATAGTTTTTAAGGAAAATTTTAGTCATTAAAATTTACTCATACCATCATTCAATTTAGGCCCGACCAAGTCCTAAGGAAGCATAGTTTTCTAGTTACTAGTTTTATTAACTTACCATAGTTAAAAATCACAACGTGCCCTTCAAAATGCACTATGTGCTCCACGGGTGCCACTTGCTTGCATTCTTGTTTTATTTGTGCGACGTGCCCTTCAAGACGCACTCTGTGCTCCATAATTGAATCAATCAATTATATAGCGAACCAGATCACTTGCACATAAGTGTCCACAAGTGTGCTCAAGGGTGGGGTGTTACTTACACCCCCTGTTGTTTTAAACTTCGTCCCGAAGTTTCACACTATATAAGTTCTGAAATAAAGTGTCTAACAATATCAATATGTCTAGATATCAACAAAAATGGAAGTTGCTAACACAGATCATATGTGTCCTCCCAAGTCGTCAAGTACGGACTTTAGTTTTCCCACTAGAACTTGACATGATCGATTGTTCGACGTCGTAGTTGTCGAATGCAATGGTCTAGAATGTGGATTCTCTATGTTGTGAGCACAACCTCACCCAATATTAGCCAAGAAATCAAGTCAATCACATGGGCAGGATCACTGACCTAAATTTGCACACAGATACAAGATAAACACCATGCAACGCCTTAAGAACGAGGCACGGCTAGTCATTAGGTGCTTCATAATTATGGTCGACGTGATGCGCATCGGAAAACCCTTATGTCGATCATGCGCTTCTCTTGTCCCCTTTCATATTGTTTGTATTTATTCTTTCAATTATTGGATCTCTTCTGGTCCTACCAGGACCCCATCCTTGAGTCGATCCCAACTCAAAGGCGTCTGACACAGTCACCCATAAAGAAACTCAAATGGTGCCATCTCAATGGTGCTTTAATAGTTGTTGTAGTACGGAAACTTGGCCAATGACCAGAACTAATCCCAACATTTATGTTGGTCCAACACACACATACACAACACAACCTTCCCAAACTGGTTTATTCCTTCAGTTAGCATGTCTATCTTGTTAGGGTCCTATAATATAGTCATATGTTCTCTAGTTATCTATTTTAAAGTTTTTTCTGATCAAGTTGAAAATGCTTTCAGGATAAGGTGGTCAGGAGTAATGGTCCAGTGGCATATCCTATGTTTCAAATCAGATATCCAGGTATACCTAGTGTTTTCACATGGTAAGTTGGAATTATAATACATCCACATGAGTTTTTGAAGGTTGAAAGTGGCCCAATTAGTTGATTTCATGAATTTGGTTATATTTTAATTGTGGCAGAAAGTTTGGTTTTTGGTRGCTAAAAGGTCGAAATCTTATGGTCATTAGCTACCGAAAGTTAAAACTTTCGGTAGCTAATCGTCTTATTCATGCATATCGTTAGCTGCCAAAAGTCCTAAATATCTCAAGCATTTAAAAGGGTCTCATCACTCTCATATAAACAGTGGTACATCAGTCATCATTTGTGGTTATGCTGCCAAAACCGTTTTCTGGTATCATTCGTACGATCTTCAAAAGGGATTATGATTCATTCAAGCCTTTGTCCAATCAAATAATCATAACCTAGATCGTGCCCATACCATTTAATCGATCCCAAAAATGGTCATGAGCCTTCCCATACACTGAATCGGTCGATTGTCGGTTTTTGGTTGTGTTTAATCCACCCATAGTCGCCCAAACCCTTTCATCCTTTAACTCTACCATGAATCTCATTGTTTAGCCCCTCCTCCATTTGAACCCACCTTATTTCCTTTACATACCCTATATCCTTTGTCAACAATCCAGTTTTGAGGAATTTCTAACAGTTTTGGTGATGAAGAGCTCAACAGGAAGATCCCTTTTGAGGAAGGAATTGCAGGATACTTCATACCTTAAGGCACAGCCTAAGGCCTGTGAACTATTCAAAGAGGTTGGATGCTAAAATTTCTGCCAAAATCTCTAGGGGTACCATTAGGGTATCATAGAATAATTTTCCAAGAGCTTTGATGGCTTTAAGGTTCATCTTGGGCCTGTTGTGATGCAGATAGAGGAAGTCAGTGTTGTAGCAACCACACAGATGCCTGGTGAATGAGAAAGGTGGTTTAATACCACCTCAATCAAGGAAATCGATTTCAGATCATTCCTCAAAGAAGAACATCAAAATATGAAGTGGCAAAAGGATATTCCTAGGAGCTATTTGGAGGAGAAATGGCAAACATTGCTAAAGATGATTTAGGTTTACATCACTTCTGAGGGGAGATATGGAAGGACCATGCTCTACCACTTCAGACTGCTCCTCCATTTCACAGGTAAACAACCTCTAAATATGCCCTTTTACCTTCTTAAGAGTCTTACCAAGTGTTGGGCTCTAAATATGTCCTAAAAACAAACTCTATGCATCAACCAAAGGTAGGCGCTGGCACAAGCATTTTACTTGTTGCCTACGTAGGTTCTTACCTTCCATTTTCAATACCCAGCCTCCAGAGATGCAACACCTGTAAAGGAATAGCAATCGTAAAGGGAATGACAGTTTTTCTATTCAAATGAACAACACTTCCTGTAAAGGGAACATCAATCGTAACAAGGGAACGACAATCGTAACAAGGGAACAATAGTTGTTATATTCAAATGAACGACACTTCCTGTAAAGGGAACAACAATCGTAACAAGGGAACGACAGTCGTTTCATTGGGTTGAACTAATTTTGAATTAATTGCATTGCAGTATTTGCCCAACTATTTAATTTGTCAACCCGAGGAAGTCTTTTATTTCAAAGTTACCATGCACAACATATGCAAGAAACAAATTCCAACTAACACTATTATCTATTTAATAAAATAAAACACATAACTTAAAATCAATCAAATCCAGTCTTGTTTGAAAATACACTCAACTGAAATAAAATCACTACCACACTCTTACATAAATTAAAGGAGTATTAACAAAATGGAGTAACAAGAACAAGAATTGAATATTACTGTAACAACAATCTAATAAACAACACGCAATTGTAAGCAATGATCAACTAATCATAAACCAAGATAAATTAAGACAATGAAAAGAAAAATACAAATAAATGAATAAGACCAACACATACCAAATTGAGGGGGGCCTACCTCACCTAGCATGTGTGGCCAACAGACTTACAAGATCAAGAGAAAGTTGCACATAATTGCAGATCCATTAGCTCCTTTGTATTATTGAAGAAAACTCAGAAATTATGTAACTTCAGCACTTTCTTAAAAATAAATTCTATATAATCTAGTGACTGACCTCTCCTGATTGAAGAGGTCTTATTTATACAAATCAAATCCCCAAATCCTTGGGTTTCTCAAACAAATTTCTAAGTTTAGAGAACTGGCCGCAACTGTAAATCTAGAAAAATACCCTTTTAAGGAACCACCGATTTATCTCAAACCGTAGCTCCAATTGGAAAACGACCCATGATGAACTCAATTGGGCCCATTCGGAACAAAATCCATGGCTTGGATTTTTGAGATTCATCCTCATCTGCTCACAATATTCCACGCAAATGTGTCTCTCCTTATCTTCCATGTTTTTCACTGAAAACAATTAACCACGAGCTGGAACTCACATGTCCCACTTGGAGGTTGGAACCTTGACTGCTGCAACTATTGCAAATCACTCATCAAACCATCATTAGAAAAATCATGCATAATAGTTTTTAATTCATTAAAAATGAAGGAAGAATAATCATTATTAACCACTAAAGCATAACAGGAATAATATGTCATTTTATGAGTAGTTGTAGCAAATGTATGGGAAATGGAATGATAAATGAATGATAGTAGGAAGAATAAGGGATGGAAAGGATGTCTATATATGATGAAAATATGGACAAATATGTGACCCAACATCTGCCCTACACTGAAAATGTTGCATGTCCTCATGCAACTCAATACATTGCATTAGCCAAGCCGTTAAGGAATCATTTGAATGTTGTTGATACAATGGAGTTTCATGAAAATCACAACTCAGATGAATAAGGTATTTTGATAGTTTTATATGTCACAATTTAATGCACATTCTTGCCAAAAATCATAACAATCCAATACACAAATCCCAGGATATCATGTTGTTGAAACTCGTCGTAATTGAAACTCTCCTGAAACAATTCTGACAACACCACATTTTTTTTTACAAAGTACAAAGTGGATTTTGTAGGCATATTTAGACTAATCACATGCTTCATCATACCAAAAATCATGACAACCCAGTTCGTCATTTGGAAGATATGCCCAAATCAATTTCTGCACTTTTTGTAGAAAATAACATGCATGAGAAAAATAAATATGAATGGAAAATGAGAGAACAAACAATCATGCATAGTAACCCCTCTTCTGCCCCACACTGATTGTATAGCATGTCCTCATGTTTCACTATGAAATCAAACTTAAACACAATCTCAAAAGAGATCCTCTACAAAAAACTAATGCGTAAGAAGACAATCATCTCTGAGTACCCCTTGCTTATGTATACAACACAACCACCATTAAATTCCCTCAATAAGTTTTTCTTGTACTTCAAGGCAACATTTTTAATGGGAAAATAATCTACAAACCTTGAATCTGGTCATGAGCTTGCTGCAAAATGATTAGTACATGATTATCTTTTACTGCTGGTTGTAAATACCTTATCAATGCTTGAATACCAATCCTCCAATCTTGGAAATCCATCAAATGTATCTCAGAATGTGATTGAGTTGGCCATGTCATGAGTTTACCATCAAATGCTTAACCATATGTATTTGACAATCCACATACCATATGATATATCCTCCAATAATCTCATTTTCACTTATGGGGATTGCAGCCCTGTAATCATGGGATTCCAGATCTCAAAACAACTTGCTTTGTTTGTAGGTTACCTCACAGGTTTTCATCATTGATAACAAGACTTATTTTCCATGAAAATTCATAAAAGTAAGATTGTAAGGACCAAAGATTTTACCATCATTATGAAGTGCTCAGAATTTGTGAATCAATACATGCATCAGTGTATCATGAACCAAGAAAATGAACCACATATCTCTGTATTTCTACCCATGTGTTTAAAAGAAAATGGTTTCTACAATAGTTTCTTTTACTGTAGGTTCTTGTGGATAGTCAACTTCCTTCTTCAAATAGATTCTTGGGCATGCATAGTAGTTGTTCCATTATTCATGTAATGAAGATAACTCATAAAAAAAAATGTATCCAACCAATGACAAAATCTGGAAATTCCAATAAGTTTTCCCAACACCTAGGTAAATTTGTTGCCATATGTACCAATGGTGACCCAATTTTCTGCCATAGATTTCATGCTAGACTGTAGTAGCATGCTAAAATCTGAATACACAATGGAGATCTGAATTTTCCTTGGATATACCTTCACTTTCTAAGATTTCAACAATAAAATTATAATGTTGAGAATAGATGGTTGAATATGAAACCATGGGTGGAAACTAATGATTGTTTTTGCATGCCAAAGATAATGATTCAAAGTGATTTTTTCTTTGTTGTATGGTAGCATAGTCTTCTTCTCTTTCTTGCAATAACTGTGGGAAAGGTGCCTCTGAAATAAGCCACTACAGAAATTTCTTTTTAAATTTTGGGTGGAGACATTGTTTCAATTGCGAGTCAAAAGGCTAGAAAAGATAATTGGAAACCCATGAGATGAATGAATACATCATGGAAATGAACCAAAGAAACCATACCTCTGACTTTTAACGTGCTTGTATGAAAATGGACATCATGATATTCTTCCTTTCTCTACTCTGGTTATTATGTGGCAGCAACAAATCAATTGTTCATGCTTGCATGTTAGGAGATGTAGGAAAGGATTTGACATGGGTGTTGGGAGTGCATGAGGTGAAGGTTGATATGGTAATGGATAGATAAGAGAGGTAATAGATGAATTATGAAATGAAAATGGAGAATAGAAATCCTTAGTGGTTCTTCATGACATTTTCCTAAATCTTTAATAAATAAAAAATGCATGCTATTTTACCTCAAGTTTTACCTCCATGAAATATTTGATTGGCATGGATGGACTGATGTCTATTGAAGCTGATGTAAGCCAAACTGATTCTGAGACAGATGTATATGAGAGCTGAAATAGAATGAGGTTGAATCTGATTTGAAATGATGTTGTGCTGGTTGCATGTAAGACTATTGTTGCTGAAACAAATGATGATGAAGAATTATGCTAAAAAAGCAGAAATCTCGTTCTCTTATTATGAAAATCAAATGTTGAAAAGAAAATGGAAAGGGACTACAGAACTACTAAAACAAATGATGTTGCAAGTCATTGTTGAAACCATTAGATCACATAATCTTCAACTGCTACAAAACCGAGGTACAATTCTTACCATGCAAATGGATGTGTTGAAGTCAAACATGGAAATAAATCATTGGATTACCGGCCATTAATGTATGCCATTAAGCAATGTGAAGAAACTCACCTTTGATGATAGTGAGCTCTAAAGTACCTTAGTGCATCTTAACATGTACGAATGGATTTGTTGGAGTTTAGTCACCTGCAAGATTTGTCAATCAAGAGGCATTGATGAATCCCCATGATTAACAACAATGAGATCTACCATTGATGTATGTAGATCCTATGGAACTATGAAACTCTAACCTCAATCCTAGATGATGTGTTGGAGTCGATGGGATGAGATTTGTTAGAGGGAGGGCCTTAAGGAATCCCACATCATCCAACGCGAGCAGAGACAAAAGGATTTTAATAACTGAAGATGAAATATTTTCATTAGCACGTGGTAAGGGAGATGAGTGACTTTATCCATGCATTAGTAGTGATTGGAGTGGAAAGTATGGAAGTGATGAAATGGAGCAGAAGGTAATGGAATGGATGGAATGGTAGAGGGAAAAAAATATGTATAGTCATATCACGGTATTGGTGAATGTGCATGATGAGCATAATGTCTTCTTAGAAGGATTCTTGGCATGGTTAATGTATAAATGGAACTTGACTTCTGAAACATTGGTCTTTGTATGGTTTGCACATCAATCTCTCCACTTGTTATGTCCTCAATCCATTTGAAAATTTGAGAAAAAGTCTTCAAGAATCACTCATGCATGTATTAACCTTCTTCGATCTTCCAAGGACCTACAAAACATAAGCACTTACCTACAATAAAACATGCTATCATGAAGAAGAGAGGTGTAGGGGCTCTCTTCATCCAAGACATACGCAAAAAAAAACATGTAGTTACTTATAAAACAAATCCAAAGAAAATAAATGAAACAAAATTCATTTTATACTTATTCATGATTGTTAGCCAACATATACTACCCAACAGTATTTCGATCATAACTTCTTTGTTTCTCGTCCGATTTGAGTGATTCCAAAGACAAATAAAATTAGATTCAGATTTCTATGTCCATTAGAAACTGGTTTTAAAAATTCCATGTGATGATATGCCACATATGCTCAGTAACACCCTGCATGACAAGGTGTTTTTCAAATTTCGGACTAGACCAATAGTCACGGTTTTAGGCATACATTTTTTATTTGATAATGGATTGATGTGATTCAAATTGGATATGAAATTAGATTATTGTAGGTATATCCAATAGAAACAATTTTTAATGAAAAGAGGAATTGATGAGTCAAATTTACCAATGAACAACTGGGAAGACAGATTTTTCAAAGTGCAGATTTATGACAAGCAGTCAGTGTTTTGGTCATAACTTCCTCATATGATATCGGAATTGAGTGATTCAAATTGTGTTGTAAACTATATTCATAGGGGAATATAAAAATGAAACAGGTTTTCAATATCTATCCAATAAGGCATCCAAAATGTGACTGTCCCAGTTCTATTTTAGTAAAACGTTCAAGCCAAAATGCCACAAAAATCCAATAAATGAAATATGGCTGTCAAAAAGTGACCGGAATAGCTGTGAATTTTTTTAATGATATAAATTTAAATAGAATACATGCCCATAACAAGAATTTCAAGCACTGAGTGTTGGTTGTGGAGCCTGATTATCTTCCTGATTCAGAGGTCCTTGCTTTCAGCCATGTTTATACCCCATGAAGACTTTACACCCCAGAAGTATGTACATTCTTCCACGCAGGGGAGTGCAGAGGGGGTACCCCCTCTCTATCCCCCCGGATGGGGGGTTTGGGGGAAAATCCCCTGAAGGAAAAATTGCCTTGTAAATGTATATTGTAATTTCATTGTAAATCTGGACCGTTCATTATAAGGTCGCAGATCTAATGGTAGAAATTATGTTAGGGTTTTTTTCCCTAGAAGGAAACCCTCTATTATGAGGGAAATTTATGGCGGATATGAAATATGGTGAGTATTGTATTTTGAGAGAGGAGACTGTGAGAGAAAGAAGAGGAAGTTACAGCGGGTTTTGTTTTAGGTTGTATCCCTTCATTTGTTGGATAATAATAAAGGAAGGACCTGGCAATTTCTCTGGTGGACGTAGCCCACACTTGGTGAGCCACGTAAATCTGTGTCTCTATTGTATTGTGTATCTTATGTGTTTTGTTTCCACATTTATTTTATTTTATTGCTCCGCAGTCTTGTTTTTATAACACTGAGTACCTAGATTGACTTACACAGCGTGTTGCAGCAACTGCTAAAACATTAAAAAAATGATGGTTTTTGAAAGAAATTCCATGAGATCAAGGCTACAAGCGATCGAATGATGATCTCTTGAAGGTGACTCGCTTTTATTTCTAAACTAGGCTACTAATGCTTAGAACTAAACTAGTCAATTCCATTAAGCATTTATTGAAAATTCATTCATTACCCTACCCTAATTTACTTGAAAAATGAATTAACTCAAGTATAAGAATACTTCCAATGAAGCCACTTACGTAACAAAGTCTCAAATATGCTCATACCCACAACTGAAAAATATAACTTTATGAATACCAGGATATGAAAGACCAACTTCCCTTGAAATGATGGTGCCAAGAATTGTTGAAGTATAGCATGAAGTTGCATATTGATGACAGATTGAAACCAAGATTCAATATAGTCCTTGTTCCCTTGATTTCCTATAGTTGGTACACCATGAATCTCTTTAGAAAACTGATCTTCCTGAATGCAGAAGAGATTCATATCTAGTGACCATGATGTAGAAGATGCTTCACTTTTCGGTTCCAATGTTTGCTTTTCATCAGATTTTTTGATCTTGTCGGCTTGCTGATGATGATAAAAAACTTCATTTTCAAGTCTTGGACTTACAACCTGCCCAGGCCTCATATGGATTTGTTGCAATGGTGTAGGTCAGGTAGGATAAGTGGTAAATGTAGTAAAGTTGTGCAGGTCATCATTGTAAGTATACTGCACTACTTTATTATGGTCAGGGTGTGAGGTGGGTTGAATAGGAAGTTGTGTAGGGCATGGAGGAGCTTCATGAAAAGTTAAGTATGGAAAGTATAGCTGATTGGTTTGTGTGGATGACCTTAATGGGAAAATAGGATGTTGTTGAAGAGCTTGCGGAAAGTATGGAGGATTGGTGGTTGTCACAACATGAGGGAAAGTATCCATGGGATCATAAGATGGGCCATGCCAACATCATGGACAAGGTAGGTAGGAGTGAGATTGGGGTTACCACAATTGCCATGGTGTATGAGTATTCAATGATTGCTTGTGAGAGTAAGGAAATGGAGGGATAACATTTTGAACCATACTTATAGGCCATGGTTGTTGTAGTGAAATTGTTGCAACTCCTCGATCTCTTTGATATTTTTCTTTCATCTTAGGTAAGGAGGGGCAGCGATCCATTGAATGAATCGAGTCACATATGCCACAAATTATGAGACTATCCAAAGGAAAATCCATTGCAAGATGTTTCTTCAGGCACCGAGGACAAAATGTTTCTTCAGGTTCCTCCCATTTCTTCTTATCCTTCAAAATATCCAATTGTGAATTTAATGAGCTAATGATATCACCTTTAAAAAATTCAATTGAATTACTAATTTCAGCTCCTGTAACTCTTGTTTTTGCAGCAGATTTAAAAGATTGAGAAGAAGGCTCACTAGAATTCTTACCAGTCTTGAAGTTCCCTCTTGAATACCTTCTTCATAACTCACAAATATCATCATATGGTAGTTGAAATACATCACATGTTCCCATCAAATTTAAGATTTCTAAAGATTCATCATGGATTCCTTTGAGTAGGAGTGTTTTAAACGTCTCTTTTCCCAACTATTTTTGTTTGAATCTTTGAAGGTTGTATTGAAAGCGCTCCACATATTATTCCAAACTCTCTTCTTCTCCTTGTGTCATTCCAAATATATCGTCACTGACCCTGCAATAATCTTGGTACCTTTGCAAGAATACATATTTCATGTCTTCCCAAGTTTGTATAGAATTCCCACCGAGGCTCATGAACCATCGGAGGGATGTTCCTTTTAGAGTAAGAGGAAAAACATTCAACTTTTGATCATTAGTAAAATAACCATAACCTCTACAAAGTACTTCAAATTGAAATAAGAATGTGCCAGGGTCTTCATTTGCCAAACCGTGAAAATTTGGTAGATTGGATGAGGGAATGCTTTTCATTTGTACCACTCCTTCAAGATCCCTGATGGGGAATTCAAAGGTAACAACTTTTTTCTCCTTCTTACCTTCCATATTTTTGTTGGATTCTTCATGTGCTATCTCAAGGCTCCTTCTTCAAATGTTGCTGTCAACTTGTGAGTAGGATGGCTAGTGCTTACATCACCACTAAGAGAAATTATAAGATTTATGATCAAAAACTAAAAACTAAATGAAAATAAAGAAACAATCAAGAAACCTACATGTCTTGGCCCTTCACCTCGTAGTCAAGAACATGCAACTAAAAAAACAATCTCAATTGGACTTGTACGCCCTTGATAACTTCTCCGGAAACAACACCAAAATGTTGGGCTCTAAATATGTCCTAAAAACAACCTCTATGCATCAACCAAAGGTAGGTGCTAGCACAAGCATTTTACTTGTTTCCTGCATAGGTTCTTACCATCCATCTTCAATACCCAGCCTCCAGAGATTAAACACCTGTAAAGGAACAACAATCGTAAAGAGAATGACAATTGTTCTATTGAAATGAACGACACTTCCCATAAAGGGAAAAACAATCGTAACAAGGGAACGACAGTTGTTCTATTCAAATGAATGCCACTTCCTGTAAAGGGAACAACAATCGTAACAAGGGAACGAAAGTCATTACATTGGGATGAACTAATATTGAATTAATTGCATTGTAGTATTTTCCCAACTATTTAATTTTCCAACCCAAGGAAGTCTTTTAATTCAAAGTTACCATGCACAATATATGCAAGCAAGAAATTCCAAATAACACTATTATCTATTTAATAAAATAAAACAGATAACTTAAAATCAATCAAATCCACTCTTGCTTGAAAATACACTCAGTTGAAATAAAATCACTACCACACTCTTAAATAAATTAAAGGAGTATTAACAAAATGGAGTAACAACAACATGAATTGAATCTTACTGTAACAACAATCTAATAAACAACACACAACTGTAATCAATGATCAATTAATCATAAACCAAGATAAATTAAGACAATGAAAAGAAAAATACAAATAAATGAATACAACCAACACATACCAGATTGAGGGGGCCCTGCCTCACCTAGCATGCGTGGCCAAAAGACTTACAATATCATTAGAAAGTTGCACATAATTACAGATCCATTAGTTCCTTTGTATTATTGAAGAAAATTTAAAAATTACATAAGTTCAGCTCTTTCTTACAAATAAATTCTATATAATCTCATGACTGACCTCTCCTTATTGAAGAGGTCTTATTTATACAAATCAAATCCCCAAATCCCTAGGTTGCTCAAACAAATTGCTAAGTTTAGAGAACCGGCCGCAACTGTAAATTTGGAAAAATACCCTTTTAAAGAACCACTGATTTCTCTCAAACCATAGCTCCAATTGGAAAACGAATCACGTTGAACTCAATTGGGCCCATTCTGAAAAAAACCCCATGTCTCGGATTTTTGATATTCATCCTCATCTTTTCACAATATTCCACGCAAATTTGACTCTCCTTATCTGCCAC